>WJQU01003676.1:0-18469 GCA_029228625.1 Pseudolycoriella hygida
ATATTCGATTTGAGTCCATTTCCATACAAAATAGCAAAATTGTTTAATTCATATCTTCGGAACGACTGAATCGATTTTAATGAGTGAAAAGGCACTTCGGCCTAAAATTTTCCGTAGAATCCGGGAAAAATATTTTCCGGGGGTACGTCGCTCGGGGGGGAAGTCATAAAGTTCTTGTATATATGTTCCTTAGTCTACGAAAAAATTTCTTGTGAATTTTTTGGTGTGTAAGACTTGCGTCACGGACGCATTGCTACCGCGCGCCCATGATACGTTGCGTAATTCACCTGCGGAGACTCGTAAGAAAGTGTACCGCTTGCTATGTTACGTATGAAAGAGGCAACATGAAATGCAAACCCTTCGAACGACATATCGTACTACTTGCTATTGCTATTACTTCGTGAACTTGCTAATTTCTTCGTTTTTTCATGCGATTTCGAAATCGAAAATCGAACTACAGTGAGTGGAATTTAGCAAGGACCAACATTTCTAGCTTCGTTGATTCATTGCGGAATATTTGTGGACGTCAAATTTACTTTGCGGTTCCGACTCGCTTTGCTGTCGTTACATTAAAAAATGTATAATCCACAAATAAATTACAAAACTCTCGAAAGAAAAACGTGGTCCTTGCTATGTTCTCCTCACAGTAAATGGAAAAAAAATTACCTTGGGCTTCCACAACAAACATCGAATGCCGTCGAAATAATTGTAAACACATATTTTCCTAATTTTCCATAATACTGACAAAATGTACTGCAGAAGCATAGACATGAAAAGTGAGCACAAAGCGGAAGGTTAGTAAACGAATCAATACATTTGAAGTTTGCGTTATTGACAACAGACTTACTCTGAAATTCTAACACCACTTGGACAACCCAATCCAGCGCTACTAATCGGTGCACCTTTCTGATTTTCGTCGATAGCTAAGCGTATGCCGATCCTGTTGCCTTTTGTCCATGGAATTTCCACTAAACGAATTGAATGCGGTGTGACTTTTTGCGTTGTTAAATTTGTGGACAATGGCTGCATTTGTCGTCGATAACATTGGCCACTGTGGGCACAAATTTTCGCTTTAACGTAACATTTTTACAAAAACGATTTTATTTCATTACCAATACAACTTTGACCGTTCAACCAAAGCATACGAATCGCCATCTCCGATAAAACTGTTACAAAGCTTACAGCAGAAACATTCCGGATGGAAATTGTGATCACCTGCGACCATTACTGGACCAGTGATAATCTGGAATTTCGATACAGAATTTCGTTCAATGTGTGTTCGGAAACTGTGGCGCTGATTTCACTCACTTCACTACATTGTTGACAAGATTCACCAAATTTGGTCCAATAATCATTTTTGCAAAACAGGAGACCATCTTTTTCGAAATACCAACTAGATAATTGTGTATCACATGCTGAGCAACGGAAACATTCAGCGTGCCATTCTTGACCTAATGCAGATATGTATTCTTCATCATCCAATCCATTGAGGCAGCTGGAGCATTCAAGTTCTTTGTTTTCTTCTGGAAATTTATACATTTTTTTGTTTGGTCAAGAAAAGAGACAATCAAATCAAATGTAAAACGAGCTTTTCGTTGGAGTTGGCCCGCTAAGTCCACGACAAATCTTAAGTTATTTGAATCACACGGCAGCAAAAACCAAAAACAAAGTTGAAGATTAGGGGGTTGTAGCTTTAGTTAGCTTTGCAGCTTGAATTACAGTTTTCCTTACAATCTTTGTCTTCAATCTTGATGCCCTAGTCGTGGTATCGACGTAGATGCAATTTTGAACCGGAACGCGATTTCGCCGACCATACAGAGGTTCTAATGGGCAGGATATCTAATAAGAATGAGCGAATCAAGACAGACCAGCCAGGTTTCGTTCCTAGACGGACTTTTCATCCGGAGGAATTACATGAGGCGAGAACGTAAACATTTTCGCACGATGAATGGCGTGTAATGTTTGTGCCTAAAATTTTTTTCTCTAGGGATAAAAAGTGGGTCCCAGTGTCCTTAAAAAATGCGAATTTTGGAGAAAAAAAAACTCAAGTAAGGTTTTTAATCCTCACAAGCAAAAAATGAAATGGAGTAAATCTTGTGGACGTTCAGTCGAAACAAAAACAACCGCTCCTCGTTGCCCTTTCCTGTTTTGGTCTCTTCATTCTTCTTAAAGAATTTTCTTTTTTTTTTTTTTAGACTAATGGTTAGTTAAAGTAACTAAAACTGGTACAATAATTATTAGAAATTTTTTAGAAAGAATTTTCTCTTCAATTGAGACGGCACAACTATTTTTTTATAAATTCCTGCAGATGACAAACTTGAAGTTAAAATCAAAATTTTTTTTCTGACTCACTAGCTTCTCCCTTTAATAAATGTGTACCTTCAAATGGAAAATTGTTGATGGTTTCGCTCAGCTTTGGCATAGAAAAGCGAATACACAAATCGTGTGATTGCATCATTGGCTTTCGGCTTCGTATGTGAACGTAACACTCGTTGAAAATTGTTTACTTCCTTGCTGCGTGAATAACTATTTAGACCGTTTAAAACGAGACTTAAGTCGTGAATTTACACCGAACTTAGACCTTAACACATCCGATTCGTCATTGAAGTATTGGCTGCCGATAAAGGAAATGACTCACTCAAATGTAATTTTATCAAATTACTAAAAACGCGTTTTCTAGTTCAACGTTTTTCTTTCTGACATTAAATATGTATTAAAGCAACGAAACAAATCACGACACATATAGTACACAGACGTATGGAGACATTGTAGTCCTCACACAATCACCAATGGTAAATCAATAACAAAGCAATTCTTATTGAAAAAGATCAGCAGTCTCACAATGTCGTAAGATGTGATGATTTTTTATGCAAATCAGTTTGATAAATCCGTTGAACACATCGAAATCCGCTGATCAACATTGTATCATTTCGATTGTTTAATATCATCGTCGCCTTCGCCCTCGAAACAAAATAAAACGAGAGATTGAAGAAAAAAAAATCAATTTAACCCACGCATGGAACTTGTTTTGAATATTACGCACTAAGTTTTGACCTAATTCATCAACTAACTTAATATTCTTGCAGAATTTTCATTAAATTTCACAATAGGCAGGTCAATTTTGCGATATTTACCAGAATTCCCATTTTCTTCCATATTTTTCGACATGCACAACAAAATAACAAACAAAAATTTTTATGAAAAATTCTTTAGAAATGACAAATGAAAAAAATTGTTACGGGTGAAGCCATCCAGCGGATTTCATTGATAATAATTTTGTCACAATGAGCGGGAAAATTTGAAATTATCAGTGTAGATTTAGTTAACAGGTCCGGCTAGATACCTACTATTAGCCACCTATCGTGAACCACCTAATCAAACTCAATAATACAACTTGCGTTTCGATGTGTAAAAAATGAGATTTGTGGTGTTTTGTGTCCAAGTAGAGCGTTGATTTTAAGCGCCGCTTTCATATAAATAAATGACTTGTCCAATACAAAGTGTATTGGCGGTATTGGCGGTTGTGACTGAAAATGCACGAAAAGCATCAATATATCGCCATAAAAAATATTTTCGCCACTTGATCCACATGAGAGGAAAAGAGATAGCATCAAAACATGTATTGTAGAGCTGAGCGGGCCGCCCGATGTCCGCCCGCGCCAGACCGTACAAAGAGCGGGCGGGCATCATTTTTCTGGGCATTTGAAAAAATCTTTGGACGTCGGGCGGGCGTTGGAACAAGAAGTTGTGAAAACAAAAGAAAACATTGTGCTAAATTAATTAATTAAACCAATCCTATGACTCTCTCTTTTTTTCTCACCGACTCTGACTTTCCATGATATCTCACGAATGACAAATAACTTGACAAATGAGTTGATTTTAAGTAAGACTATTCATATAATCACTCAGCACGTTTACAGTTAAATTTTATTTTTATTTCTTTTGAACGACGATAACTGAATCCGACCTAGTTTTAGAATGACGATTGTCTTAAGTGATAGATGGATATACTGTGTTCTTTAAGCAACCTTTGTTACAAGGGCAGTCCCATTATTTTTTTTTTTTTGAATAAATGTTTTCTTCTGACTGCAAAGTTAAATTTCTTTAGCTGTGAATGATACCAATGTTTTTTCTATCTGGCCTCAGGCGTATGTGGTAAGCCTGGGATTTAATTGATTCTTCCGCAATAATTATATGTTTTGGGAGAATTCTAACCTCTGTCACTACACTGGATATGGTTATTCCAGGATTGGGCTATTTTCCCCTAAACCCTGAAACTAGTGTTCTCTAAAATTTTAGTCTCTATAACTATGTCTTTGGAAGTAACTATCTAACTTTCATAGTTCTAGAGATATGGGTCATCCCGCCGAATTCTAGAAGTGGTCATCATGCTCGGAGCGGTAGCGAAGAGCGTGACGCAGTCCCCACTCCCCAAAAAAACGTCCACAAACCCAAAAAACTCCATACAAAAGCCATTGGGACAAAACACGATGTATAGGCGAACATTTGAGTTTTTTTCCCTCGCTCCCTCCCCTTTCTAAAAAAAACTACGTCGCAGCAGCTTTCCAACGAGCCCACATTGATCAAAATAGGTTGAAAACGAGCCGAGATATCTCCAATCAAAGATGACCAATTTCCGTAATAATATGTTTGAAAATAATCAAAATTTTATTCCTGTGTTGCGTGTCCACGTCCACGATCTATCTATGTCTCTATTTCTCTATGTATCTATCTACTTTTTTTTCTCGAGAACTGCCCGAGCGATTTGCTTAAAATTTTCAGGGAACGTCAGTCTCGGCCCCAAATGAAAAATTTCATATGCCGCTTTTCCGGGAAAATTCTGGAAAAGCCGTGACATGTGGAAAAGTGGTCAATTTTGAGGGTTTTTTAGGTAATGCTCGGAGTTTTCGAATTTTAGCTCCGAAGTGACAATAGCTAGAGAGTTGGTTTCTTCGGGTAAGTTAAAGAGTTTGGTCAGAAGATTTTTTTGCGATCTTAAGAAAATGGCTGCCAGCAGTCAAATCGGCGCCATCTGGAATTTCCCCGAGCAATAAATTAGGTTTTTTTTGATTTTCAAATTTTAGCTTCGGAATGACAATGCTTAGAGAGTTGGAAGGAAAGTTATATGAATCACTGAGAAGAATTGGTGACACGAAGTGTTCCGAAGGTAGCCGAAGGTGACACGAAGTGTTGCCAAGGTAGCCGAAGGTGACACGAAGTGTTCCGAAGGCAGGCGAAGGTGATTCAAAGTATTCCGAAGGTAGCCGAAGGTGATACGAAGTCTTCCGATGGTAGCCTAAGGTGTTGGAGAACAATTTTTTTCGGAAAGAAAATTTTTTTTGGAAAAAATTTTATTTCTAGAAAAAAAATTTTTCGGAGAAAATTTTTTTTACAGAAAATTTTTTTTTGGAGAAAAATTTTTTTTTCGGAGAAAAATTTTTTTTTTTAGAAAATTTTTTTTCAGAGAAAATTTTTTAAAGGAACAATTTCAACAATTACAAATCATCATCAGCGATATCGTCAGCGATAGCGATATCATTAAATTTGGAAGCAGATTTACGGACTGGGTCACACTCTACCTTTAAATAGGTTTTTGTTGTTATTCCAGAATTGGCTCTTTTTTCAATAAAGCCCTGAAAGACGTGTTTCCAAAAAATTTTTTCTCTACAACTTTGCCTATGACAGTAAATCTCCACATTGCATAATTAAGCAAATATCGACAAAAAACCATCTGCTTTCGTATTCGTATAAGGCCATGAAACTCATTTCGTCCATTCCATTGCTCCTGGGCACTGTTCCGATTTCCACAAAAAGTATTTTCCCAGTTTTGTTAGATCAAATGCTTTTATTTAACACCAAAATGAACAATTTCCTTGCTATACTTGATCAGATATTTGCGAATAATTTTCACCGTCCCTCGAAAATCTTGTGCTAGCAACGTCGCCTGCAGGACCATCCAACGTAAAATTTAATTTTTGGTTAGCAGGGAACTTATGGAAAATTGAAAATAAGAAAATGTATAGGAGTTACACACTTTACCTAACATATTTCGGCAGTAGGTAAAGTTGGAGAATCAAAGAAAGTCATTGAAAGATTGAAAGGCCACAAAAGCAACGTTAGAAAAAATATACAGTAAGACACACGATACGGAACAATGGGTACGAATAAATTGGAAAAATATTAAACTCGTTTCAACATTTTTATGAAATTTTTTTTTCTGCGCAGGTTATTAACACCGCAAAAACCTGCGTAGAAGTAAAAAGTTCATAAAAATATTGAAACGAGTTTACCATCTATGAAAAACATAAAAGAAGGTGTAACAATTCAACAACATCCTGGCGCACTGATAAAATGAAGCCTTAACTTTAAAGTGTAAGGAGTGAATCAGAATGTCACAAAGATTTATTTTATACCAGAGAGATTGGCGACCATGCACTTGAGCAATACGGGTCCATTTATCATCGGTGATTTGTCATCAGTGGCTTGTCATCGGTGATTGGGATTTTACTACACTCTATCGCTACTTTTCTATACCCATTTCAATTGTTTATTACTTTTCCAAGCAACATTTGAAGTTTCTATAAAAATTATAAATTAAGTTGTTGTTCTTCAATCGTTTCCCGTACCTCCCTCACTTAGTATATAAACCATTGATCACATTCACTTTCGCGGTAGTTATATTTTAGTCTTCATATTGCACTCACTAAGAGAGAACTCATTGCAATTCAGAAAGTATTAAAATTAAATGAATGTTAAAGTATTTATCGGTTAAATTCAAATACCCTTTCGAGTAAGAAATTGAAGATTTGTCTTCATTCATCTGATGTTTGCCCTGTGTGTTTTAATATTAGGTATAATCAAAAGTCGGTTTTAGCAAGTAGTTTGTGCGATTCAGAACGTTTTTGTCGTAGGGTGTTGAATAATATTGTGCATAGGTCATTTATCAAAAGAGAAGTAGTTAAAAACTGATGAAAATGTGATGAATTGATATGTGCGTGTGTGTGGTGGTTGTATGAGTGTTGTGTAACTGTTGTGTTGGTATTTCAATATTTTCTATGAAGGAACCTGTTGTGAAAAGTCTCTTTTTTACCGAGATCAGAACTGGTTGAAGAAACTTTTTCTTTCAGTCACTTCCTCAGACTTACATGCAGTGAAAGTTCAAATTACAAAACAGTGGACTCTTCTAACTTACAACTTACCAGCGGAGTTTCCTGCAGACAATTTGGAATTCAACAATCCACAAAATGTGGTTGCAACAGGTTTTGCCATTTCCGGCGATCGATTGTTCTTAGCGACACCTCGACTATTTTCTGGCGTGCCTGCTACACTTTCGAGGTGACTAACAAATAAATCCATTTGATGTTCTCAGCAACACCGCTCTTCCTTTCACAGTGTCCATTTGAAAACTGTTGGTGACTCTACAGTTTTACATGTAAATACAGGAACGGAAAAGTGAAAACCGGCAAATTTCTGATTTGTATGGTAAATTCGTATGATAAATCAGAAACTTGTCGGTTTTCACTTTTCCGTTCCTGTAAGTTAAAAAACGGCGAGTTTGTAATTGCTGTTCTGAAAGTAAATTACTTTGAAAAGGCTTATCCAAACTGGGACTATCACCGTGCTGGTAGGAAATCGTTCAATTGTTCGGAAATCGGACTCGTGTCAGTCTACAGAATTAGAATCGACTCTTGCAAACGATTGTGGGTTTTGGATGCAGGTCTGTCCTTGTCGAAAAATAAATAAAATTTTAATTTTTATAAAATGTGAACAGGAGTTTCTAGATCGTTCGAAGATGCGGAGGTAACATGTCAACCGAAAATTCTAGTTTTTGATCTGAAAACTAATCAAGTTGTCCGCAGGTATAATTTTCTATTTGCCTTTTTTCAAGTAAATTTTTTCATTTACCTCTCTACTGGAAAGTCCATTTTCTGGTAGAGCTGCCAAACCTTTAAGAACTTAGTATATAAAATGCTGCACTGGGCTAAAAATGATGTTTGTTAAGTTAATGTTGAACAGATTTTATAAACCCACACCTGCAGATTTAAAGGGTACTTCGAGGGAGGGTATGTTTTCAATGGGAATAACTTAATTACAATTTATGGCACTGTCTATTTTCTACCTGTATCACAGAACTCAATCGCATTGTTTCTACGATCCTCATTTTCTATGTTACAACACACAATCCCAACAAACAGACGTCCCATAAATTGTAATTGAGTAAATGAACCACTAAGTGCCCCTAATATCTAAAATGGGGCGGATTTAAAAAAATCATTAGCCCACCCCGAGACTAATGATAACGTTACAAGGTACTAATCGCTTAATTTCATTTCTTAGAATAGATTTTCCGGGTGAAGTTGTAAAAGGAGATACACTATTTACCAATATGATCATCGATGAAACAACTTCCAGACCGGAAAATAACTGTGACGATGTTTTCGTCTACATAACCGATACGATCAAACCAGGTAATAATTTATCACTTTCATTCACTACGACTGTTCTTTTATATATAGCGAATAAAATAAATCGGCAAATGTAAAGCCAATACAACGTAACTCGGAACTAAAATGTGTACAAAACGATTATTTGTGTAGCATGTGCGGTGTACCGATGAGTGAAAACTTGCTAGTGCATGAAGTATTCAATAAAATTTAAAACAAAAAAATAATTAAATCGATGAATGGAGATTTTAACGAGTCTTTAACGATTTAAAGCTTCAACATATATATAAATTATTTAGATATTGTTGGAGATAGGCTGTCAGCGGTGTTAGAGGATATTAGGAAAGTTTTAGATTTTTGTGATCTATCAGGATTGTCACTAAAAAAATGCAAAGTGAAGATGAGGTCCAAGTGTATTCGGTGATATTATTATTGCCAGGGAATGAGAAAGTTGATGAGTCTTCTCTTGAGATATTAGGCTCACCAATTTTTGAGTCAGGTTTACAAAAGGAGGAGAGTAGAAATGACGAAAAGAAAAAAGAACAGAGAAGTTGGGATCTTCCGAGGATTAATAGCAAGTTTTCTGGGATGTTTGATTCTAGATAGTGAACCTGTTACTCGGGTAAGACAACTTGCGTTACCTACTAATGAATCTTCAAAGTGGCTGCAGGTGGTCCCACGGAGTAATACAGATTTGTTATGGTGGGGCTATGGAGGGATTCTTTTGAAAAAGAACCTTTTCGAAATCGGATGCATCTCGCAGCGGTTTTTTTTTATACTTTCCTGGATAGGTACTGGTCCCTAGAAGCCAAAAATATTTTTAAAAAAATCGTCGATGTTTGTGTGGCTCTTTTCTCTTTTTCAAAAGAATTCCTCATGGTCAAAAAGGACGGCTTTGGTCCGACGAAGTTAATAAAATTATTTCTCATTCATTTTCTTCTGTAGAATTCCCAAATATAATACAACCACCTGGAATTCCTAGAGATTATAGTAGACGACCCGATGGAATGACTCTAATATCTTAGAGTCGTGGAAATGGAATGTCCTTTCTCTGGGACGTAACTATTCTAGATGCGTTAGCTCCTTCTCGTATCAATGAATCTTCTAAGAAAGCGCGTTCAATAAACCGGAAAGAACTAAGCATAATCGTTATCTTTAAAAGAGAAACGAAGGATAACTTCTGGGGAATTACGCTCAAAAGATTTCTTGTTACAGAAGGTTTCAGTTGCAATTCAAAGAGGCAATGCTGCTTGCATCCTGGCAACAACGTTAGGGAAAAGTAGAGTAGATGAATTTTGTATTGCAATCATGGGCACGCGGTAGCAATGCGCCGTGACGCAAGTCCACATAAGTACAAAAAATTAAGAAAAATTCAATTCAATTCAACGGTGGAACTACATACACAGCTAAGTTTTGACTTTTTTCCCTTGCGTCGTATCCCCCTGAGACCTAGTTTTTCGGATTCTACTAATGTACTACTACTACTTGAAATCGGGCCAGTGGAATATAACCTGCAGAAAATCGTCATTTTTCATACAAAATGTGCTATTTCATAGAAGCCAATAGCGGAAAGTTACAGGGCAATTTGTTGTGTTGGGTGTGTAGTGCGTCAGCGTGACCAACAAAATGGCCGACGGTGGTATGAAACGGACTTAGGAGGAACATTAAATTTAAGAAATTTTTTTTTTTGGATGTTTCGTATCAAAGGAAATTTTTTTTTGCCGGAAATTTTTTCTGCCGGAGATTTTTTTTCGCCGAAAAGAGTGACTCCAAAAGTCCCCTGTTTCAAGAAAGTCAAAAAAATTTATGTCATCAAATTTTTAGACTTGGGTGATGAGACAAGAATTTTTTCGCTTTTTTTAGGGTTACTCTTTTTTTCGCCGGAAATTTTTTTCGCTGGAAATTTTATTTTCACCTGAATTTTTTTTTGCACCGAAATTTTTTTTCGCCTGAAATTTGTTTCTGTATAAAATAACAGATAAACTATAACATTGGGGGTCCGGCATTTGTGACGCATTTTTTGAATCAAAAGTGAAAATATTTCAAAAGAATTTTTTGCGTTCCGAAACTGTAAGCGTCACCCAAATTGATATCAGTTGTTTTGGAAGAATGGACGAGGACTTGCCACATTTCCTTTGTTTTTGTGATTTATTTTTCGAAAAGATCGTTTTTTTACTGGCTGCCCCATTGTGAGCAGTCTTTGTTTTCGCTTAAAAAATAAAACAACTATTGGGATGGGTTGAAGTGCTGAGCAGTGTTGTACGGAAGCGGAACATGGAGAGAAACTTTTTGTCCATGGGAGTATGGGTTTTAGACCTTTCCTAAGGGCCCTAGAGCGGTCCTAAGATTGGCCTTAGTTAAGACTTTTTTGTAGCGAATATAGAGAGGAACTCTTTTGTCCACGGAAGTATGAGTTGCTTTTCATTTGTGTTTTATCGGCCAAATTAATTTTCTTTTTTTGCGTATTTCCCGTCAAGCAATTGTAGTGTACGATAGCAGTCATGATTTAACATGGAGATCGACCCATCCGTCTATGTATCCAGATCCCAATTTTTCAAAGCCAAACATTCTCGGACATAGATTTACCCTTATGGATGGAATCGTGGGATTGGCATTCGATGCCCGAACAAAAGTTGTATACTTTCAACCGCTAGCCACTGATCGGTAAATGAACGTATAAACAATTGATTTCAATCAAACGGCTTAATCAACTTCTTTACTCCTAAGTCTGTTTTCGATAGAAACGTCTGCCCTTCGAGCAGGACCATCGCCGTTTGGCTCTGATTTGCCGGTAAAATTGGTGGGAAAGAAATCATCACAAGGAATTGGCTTGGCCGTGTCACCAATCGACGGATCAATTTTCTTCAGTCCAATGAGCGAAACAGCTGTTGCGAAATGGAATCCAACCACAAATAATCAAAGGTTAGAAAAAATTAAATTGGACGAAAGAATAAAACAAAAATGTTTCAGTGTTCTAGCCTACGACACGGAGCTGTTTCAATTTGTTGCTGACATTCGAATTTCGAGCGATCCATCATCGATTTATGTTCTTTCATCTAAGTTTCATAGATTTTTTTTGAGAAACTTGAAACCTACTGAAATAAACACACGAATCGTTCGCATCGAAGACAATGTAATGCTGGCAACTTCAAAAATTGAATCGACCGTAAAACCAAGGCACAGCACAGTGTCGGTCAACGTGATTAAGAAAAGAGTTCAAAATCCATTTCCATCATTCATTAATGCCAATAAAGGACCCATCGCGATGGCATATCAACAAAAGAAAGCTCCGATGTATAAATTTGCGAGCAACGAAGACTACTTAAATGTACGGCTAGGCGATTTAAATGGTCTAAGGATAACAAATATGGTGTCATATAACATAACAACGTTTCATTAAACAGTTGAAAAGAAAATCGGTATTTTATTTTAGTGAACAACAGATGATCATTGCGATTTTGTTTTGAATTCATTTCACTTCAGTTCACATGAGATGTGTCGCGCATGGCCGAAATCCGTCTTAATTTCTACTTCTTTTATACTTGAATCGTCCGTATTCAAATACCGCAACCACCGCATTGTACCTAGAGCCGCAGTCAGAAGATGTGGGTCTAGAGGATACAAATGACTGTCTGCGATGATGCATTCACGCCTTAGAAGACATAATCCGAAATAATAAATGGGTTTGTCAACTTGTTAACGATTTGTAAACAGAAGATTCGTAATTATCAAGATTGACACAAGATGCTATAAAGAAAGAAAACAAAAGAAAACCGAGTGAAAACTTCTTCAAATAGAGACTTAGAAAGTAGAAAAATTCTCATTCCATTGAAGGACTCGGGGCACTAAAAGTTAACGGGGACTTAGCGTCGATCCGAGAGTGGTATTGTCGCAACGGCTTCACTTTAAATGTTAAAAAAACTCAGGCCATAGTCTTCAGCACTGACCGCCAGCGGCCTACAGTTCCTTTTCTCGTTCTAAACAACGAAGTGGTTAACACGAGCGATACGGTCACTATTCTAGGTCTAAGGCTGATGAGCGATCTTTCATGGAGCGCGCAATGCAACCATATTGCCTCTAGAGTTTATGCGGGTCTAAGAACGCTATGGAGTCATGCTTCCTATCTCCCTAAGGGGATAAGAATGAACTCAGTTAAATCTCTGCTCTTCCCACACTTCGTCAACTGCTGTGAAATGTTTGCATTCGGACTTGATGGGAGGTGCAAACGTACTCTTAGAAAACTTTTTGATGGCTGTGTAAGATTTGTCTTTGCCATAAAGCGTAGGCGGTCACTGAAGAAGTACCGGAAGAAGATGCAGGGATGCGAGATAATTGATTACCTCGAGATGCGGGCTCTGCTCTTTCTACATAAAGCTATTGTGAGCGGTACCCCTTCTTCCCGCAAAATTATTTTATTCCATTCAAAGAGACGTCGAAAATTCCTGGTTCCATTTACTGACACTGCTAAGACTCACTTCCATATGGTGAGAAGAGTACTCACACGCCGGATGAGTTCAGGAAAGCGTATCTACATCGAATACATTAGTAGTAGCACGGGGTAGGGTTTTTCATTTGTCACACGGTTTAGGGAAATGCATTGAATTGTCTTGAATTTCGCGTGGATCCTTTAAACTCTTTCTTAATTTGGCGGCCACACTTTCATTTTACTCTTTATAAGTGGCAGCTGACCAGAGTTCATTATTTGTTTATAATTATTATTTTTCTAGATATAAGAAACTATAATTTAGCTTTCCATTGTATATGTAAATAAGGTACAAAAAATTCTATATACAATTGAATAAACCATTATTATTATAATGTGCGGGCGTTCCTTATTTCTTTATCCCGCACGGCCAACGACCGCCCAAACTTTTTTAGCCCAACGACCACACATTTTTTGGTTAATTTGCTTTTATTTAAAAAAAACTCACTTCTTGCCCGCACGAACAAAAAGTTTCTTAAGCATTTTGCCGGAAACGGGCCACTTGCACATCTCTATGTCTGAGCCTGAACGGTTGTCTGAGTCGTAATTTCAATAAAAATATTTCCATATTACCTTCCTCTCACAAGAACCAAGACGACGACGATTTGATTATTATCACTCACGTGACTTACAGTTGTTTTTTCAACAAATAGGTGTTAATTCCTTATAAGACCGATTGATTGTAGAATTAACTTCAGTCTTTAAAGTCAATCTTCTAGCGCGTGTGTTATAAGCGAAAGTAAAGTTTAATTCTGAAAATGAAAACTATTCTCGCAATTATTTACATAATAACTTTGAGCTATCCACATTCAACATTCGGTAAAGCCATTCACGCCGGAATGATCAATACAAACAATTTCGAAGAGGTGAAACGTGATGCGGTAGAATATGTACCCAGACGCATAACTAGAGAAGCTTTCGGTGGGTATGGTGTTGCAGTAGTCGTTCCAAATCCAAGTAAGAAAATAAGAAAAAAATAAATTCAACAAAAAGTTAAAAAGTTCAGTGTCCTTTAGTAAACAACTCCGGGTACGGATGCTGTGACCGTGGGACATTCTATAAAAGAGGATACGCAAATAACAAAGTCTATCGAAATGGTCATAGTGAAGCGTTCAATCGATTTAGAACGGCAATCATTGTCAAATAAAAAAAAAACGTTAAGAAATATTCCTTCAATAAATTAATGTAAAGATAAATGTGGGAGAAAAAGTGAGTTTCTGTTACTAGTTACTACATAAGAACAAATTTTATCGCATCAGTATCGTTTGACACCAAAGGAAAAATCTGCTTGGGGATCGTCCATAAAGGACGTCCGCTTTTCAGTGTTGCCATACAGGCTTAAAATCGTTAATAACTCCATAAGAATGCATTTCTGAGATGTAAAATGTATGACCGACCCCTCAGATACACCCTCTAAGTGGGGAGTACATCATAAATTTACCTTTCCAAAGTGCATACTTTCTGAGTTACAGCTCTGTCTGGCAACACTGAAAGGTGGACGTCCTTTATGGACGATCCCTTGTGTAACGTAGTGGAGAAAACAGATGATGGAGCAAAATAAATAAAAACTCTAGTTGTAAGTAGTGAGGTATCAGTATTGAAGACTTGCATACGCAAACAAAGTACCTGCATAATGTTCAGAGCCGTATCTTCACACCGACCAAGTGGACCATGGCCCAGGGCGCTGGAAAAAATGGGGCGCTGAAAAATCGAATCTCAAAAAAGGATACAACTTTGCGTTTTAAGTTCTCTTATATTGGCAAAACTTATTTCTCTCGTATTGTGTACAGTCTCAGAACTGAGGCAGTTGATAGTACCAACGCGTATCAGAAAAACGTGGAGGACACTTTTCGCGTAGTTGTTTCACTTTAGCTTCTCTTCAAAGTTGCACTAAATTCGAAAATAATCGAATTTCTAAAATTTATAAGTTCCGAAAAAATATTTGTGAGAGGAACATGGTTCATAAAATTGAAATCCATTTAGAATCTTTGTTATACGTAACTTGGCACTTTAATTGACACCAAAAATAAAAAAATTCTGTGCGGTCGAGTTGGTGCACTTTGTGTGACTTTCGCTTTCGCGGCCAGTATACTGACCGAATCAGCATCAAGTTCGGTATCGTTGGAATGGTGGGATCCCTTGCAACGATATAGAGTTAATGTCTACGAGGCGCTAAATATGCTAGATACGGCACTGGTGACGTTTGTCAAAGTCGCCCCAGACAAGAGAGTTTTTATGACTCTATACAGAATTAGAGTGGCACTATCAAGTCGTTTGTCATCATCTTTAATGATTTAAGCGGCTGTGCAGCCTAACAATTACTTTAAAACTATTGGTTTATCCTCGAGTTAATCGGAGCGAATTACAAAAATTCGCAATATTAGGGCTAACTTAAAATGAGTGCTGCCTGGTCAAACTCTAAATCCCGATGCACACTGACAAAGTTCTAATGATATTAAAGTACTAGCTGAATTCCCCGCCCCTAAGGACTATGCGGGCATAAGCATTCTCGGTCGGAGATTTGTGGCTTAAGCATATTAAGCCAAAATGTGCGTTAGGGTCTGTAAAGTTTGATGTAGGTGAAAAAAAAATAAAAAACGCATAGAAGCACTAAATGATGAAAAAACGTCTTTCGACGCGGAAAGATAAATTGAAAAACGTGAGCGCTATGAAGCGTTGAATCTTTGTTTGTGGCGTGTCAAATCTGGTTTTTGCTCGTACTACCGTTTCCCCCGCACTACTACTTCCACTATAAAATAACATTTTAATTAAGTTCCTTTGAACTATTCAAGCAGGTCGGGCGTAAGTTGCTCACGCCGAAAATTTGTGACCGACAAATTGGCAAAGTGACAAACAGACAAATTTTTATAATTATTAATAATGTTGATATGACTTCCGACCCTTTGGAAAATTGGAAAAACGATTTGGGTTTGGGCTAATGAAACATAAAAATTGAAAACTTAACAATACAACATCACACACCAATTTTTAAAAATTACGGTCGATGCTTTACGTATGTAACGAATATCAATACAAATAGATAGATAAGAAATGTTTTCAATTCAATTTTATTGTCCAAAGACAACGTGAAGTACAGGGTACAGAAAATTGCTATGACGCTGTGACATTTTTTTGATACATTCGTTAGTTGTAGCGAATCATCATGAAAAACCAGTTTAACTATTTCATCAAGTCACTGTGTCATAATGACTGTCACAACGTATATACCCTTAACTCATTTCTTCTATCAACATCGGGCTAACCATATCGTATTTGCGTATCTGCATCTTATAATGAAAGTCACTATATTTTGACATAAGCCGATGACGTACTAATTGCATGGATTGTATGATAGTGTGTATGATAGAAGAAATGAGTTAAACGTATATACGTTGTGACAGTCATTATGACACAGTGACTTGATGAAATAGTTAAACTAGTTTTTAATGATGATTCGCTTATACGTCTCTTATCTTAAGAAGTTAATGTTATCTCACGTACTTTTTCCACACTCATTTTACTTGGAACAACATTTGTGCATTGTCATCGTCATCTAACAGTGAAGATATAAAGAGCGTATGCAGTTGAAATCGATTGCTCAGTTCATTGCTCATTTTGACTAGTGTATCGTTTGAAGTGAGAAATACAGAATTCAGTCGTTATAAACATGGGTGTTTCTGTGTTCATTGGACTTGTAGCTGCATTGACTGCCGTCACAACGTTTTATTTAAATCGAATATTTTCCTACTGGCAACGACGAGGCATACCTTACATAAAACCCACCATTCCTTACGGAAATTTTAAGGGCCTAGGAACTAAATACTTCCACGGTTCTATGGGACAAAAATTGTACAATGAAATGAAAGGAAAAGCACCATTTTGCGGCATCTATATGTTTCTGGAACCTGTCATACTTGCATTGGATTTGGAATTCATAAAAGCGATTCTGATAAAAGACTTTTCACATTTTCATGATCGTGGAATTTATTTCAACGAAAAAGATGATCCTTTATCGGCACATCTATTTTCAATCGAAGGAAGTAAATGGCGTCATCTGAGATCCAAACTGACACCAACGTTTACATCCGGAAAGATGAAATTTATGTTTCCCACAATTCTAAAAACTGGAAAGGAATTTGCCGATACTTTGACAAGTCTATTGGCCGGTAAGGAATCATTAGACATAGAAGTTAAGGACATCCTGGCTCGATTCACTACGGACGTTATAGGTCAGTGTGCCTTCGGAATTGAGTGCAACAGGTGTGTGTGTGTTCATTTTGGATTAAATGACAATATACAAATGTAATGTTTTCTTTAAGTTTAAAAGATCCGAATGCTGAATTTCGTAACATGGGCCGACTAGTGTTTGAAAAGAGACGACACAACATGGTGGTATTTACACTATTACAAACATTTAGAGAATTGGGACGATTTTTCAAAATGAAAACCACATTGGAAGAAGTGGAGAAATTTTTCATTGAAAGTGTTCAGCAAACAGTTGAATATCGCGAGAAAAATGATGTGACACGAAACGATTTCATGGACTTGTTAATAAAAATTAAGAATGGTGAAAAACTACAAAAAAGTGATCGTGAAACGTTGAGTGGATTGTCACTAAACGAGATGGCAGCACAGGCGTTTGTGTTTTTCTTGGCAGGATTTGAAACGTCTTCGACGGTTATGACGTTTGCTCTTTACGAACTGGCATTAAATCAAGACATTCAGTTAAAGGCTAGACAAGAAATCAAACAAGTTCTAGAGAAATATGGAGGTGAAATGACCTACGACGCAGTATCAGATATGAATTACATTTCTCAAATTTTAAATGGTAAGTTATTAAAAATGAATTAAGTACCACAATCACTCTACCTTGAAATATAGGTACACTCTTATCTGCGGACGTTCGCTGCTATTCTTCGTTTTATTCTATTAAAACTCTACACACTTTCTTAATTATGATTACATGTTTGTACAGCTT
Organism: Pseudolycoriella hygida; assembly: GCA_029228625.1. NCBI lineage: Eukaryota > Metazoa > Arthropoda > Insecta > Diptera > Sciaridae > Pseudolycoriella > Pseudolycoriella hygida. The sequence goes on from WJQU01003676.1 coordinate 17,906, forward strand.
ACACATCTTAACACAGGGTGACTTTTACAATGTAAAGCAAACAACAAAAATTTATTTAAAATTAATGTAAGAATTATTTGAAATTGTACAATTTATGTAAAATGTGTATACGCTGATGGGAACACGTCCATGTGATGTTGTTTTTATGGAAAAAAGTTTGCTACAATGACCCGCATGAACTAAAGATGTTTTTGGAGCCGTCCGAACTACAACAAATAATTTTATTGTAACATGGGGTAGATCGAGGTGGGAGTTGGAAGGATACATTTTTATTACCGTCTAGAAATATCGAATCAGCAAAGGAAATGACCGTCCGTCCGTCTCCACCTATTTTTTCCAAACGGGTCGACTGATCACCCTAAACCTTTTTCCCTGAAAGGGACAATAATATGTCCAATGATTCACGTTCGAAGCTGAACAAAATCGGTCAAGTCGAAGATGCGGTCGAAGAAGTGTCCAAAAAACTTGGACTTTCGAGGGTCGGTGAAACTTTTTCACAAATATCTCAGCAAGTATAGTACAGAAATTGTTCATTTTGATGTTAAATGATAACATTTGATCTCA
>WJQU01003678.1:0-20653 GCA_029228625.1 Pseudolycoriella hygida
TGATGATGAAGAGCGATGACAAAACAGTAACAATAGAAGCAGCTGCCGTTACACAATGAAGCAATGAAATTATATTTATGCAACGCCGTTGTGAAAAGTGAACTTTTTTATGCATCGTTTCGGTGACGTTAGAGAGGTCGTTTTATAACTGGTTTTACTTTTTATCACTGGTGACAAAAAGTAACTTTTTATCACTCATTACACTTCCCACATCATTCCACAGACTTTTCACATCATTCCGCACACTTCCCACATCATTCCACAAACTTCGCACATCATTCCACTCACTTCACACATCATCCCATACACTTTCCGCATAATCAGACACACTTCCTACTTCATTCTACACATTTTCCACTTCATTCCACACACTTTCCACTTCATTCCACACACTTCCCACATCATCCCACACACTTCCCACATCGTCAGTTCTTATCGGTCGTTCATCTTGAGCGGACGTTCGCTCTGTCAGTACGAACAATGGACGAAGGTAAATGTGAAAGTTTAGAACAAGTGCTTGCAACAAATCTCGTTGTGCGTGAATTTTTCAACAATCTGCAATTGCAAAATGCTCAGTTTAAAAGCGAATTATTAAAACTACAAGAGCAGCATCAGCAAACCGTTGCAGAGCTGACGAATACAATTTCTACTCTTAACCACAACATTGCTGGGTTGAGTAAAAAACTTGATGTCATAACCTCAAATCATCAAACAAGTGACGGCTTGGGAACAATAAGCGTAAACATGATTCAAATGATGTGCAGGTCCCCAGGAAAATGCACACGCTTTCTTAACCTGGTGCAGTGTCGGCTGTTTCAACTCCAGCTGTTGATCCTATGGAAAATCAGGACATCGATGTCAACCTTTCTGTGTCGAGCAGTTTTTTCCAGCGCTAGAATCATCTTCGAACGACAAAGGAAACGTGTCATAGGTTGACATGGTCAAAAACAGTGAAGCTAAAAACGCTTGTAAGGTCACTCCTATTCAATTACAGCAAATGAATAAAGACCAGCGAAACACACTCATGCTTCAGCTGAACAGAGCAGTTGGTTGTGGTAAATTCAAGTGGGTCCAAAAGAGCTTCAACAACATTCTTCGCATCGAGTGCACTGATCCGGGCGTTAAAGATTTGATTATGGTGTACTTGCGCGACCATCAGTATGGTTTTAATACATATGAGGATGCTATCAACAAGCAGAAGTCATACATTCTACGTGGATTTTCTTGTGGCACCGACGAAGACAACATTCAAGAGATTACAGATGCATTAACCCGTGCAAATGTTGATGTTCCCTTTACAATCACTCGGTTTATCACGGGTCATCAGAAGCGCTCTGGGGGAGAAATCAACATTTTATACAGAATCACGGCTGTCACGGATGTGTTAACTGCAAGTCAGCGGGTCTAAACCACACTGGGCATTCAGCGAATCAATATGGCGTATGCCAATTTTACCTCGCAAATATCGCCAAAAAGGATGTCAATACAAAAGCATCTTTGCCTTCCTCTTCGGCGTCCAATCTGGCGCCACCATCAGCATCCATTAAATCACAACAACAACATCAATTGCCATCGACATCTGCCTTGCAACGTCATCAGGGTACTGCTATACATTCCTCACGGAAACGTCCTTTCTTTGGAAACAATCGACAATCAACCGTCAACAATCAACCAACTCCGACTCGGATCTAGCTAAGTTAAGTAAAATGATATGTGAACTCCTTCCGAGTATCAACGCACTTGCTCAATCTCTTGCTAAAAAATTATAACAGACTTTTTCAGAGTGGTCGCTCTAAACTGCAATTCCATTCAAACATACAAAAGGCGCAAACTTCTACAAAATTTCATTTCGGAAAACGGGGCAAGTATAGCTATGATTTCTGAAACCAAACTTAGACCTAAGCAAAAAATAAGTTTTGAGGGTTTTAACACTTTCCCACAGCACAGCGGTTTTGGAAGAGGCGGTACCGCCATTATTATTAATGATCGTATAAAAACAAGGAAATTTAAAGTCACACTGGAACCTTTTGAATCTACTTACGTTGAAGCCTACATTGGGAACGTCTGGGTTGCTATTGTCTCAATTTATATAAATTCGCATGGCCTAGCTCAGCAAACACACTTCGATGCTGTTTTTCAGAAGGGAAATGTACCATCGCTGATTGGTGGCGATACCAATGCTCGCCTGGTTTCCGCCGAGGACATTAGTTCAAATTCTACCGGAAATCGTTTGATCGATTCGCAAGGGCAACACGGTTATAACATCATCAATCCCCCGTATCCTACATCTGAGGGTGGCTCGTTCATTGATAAATTTTTCACTTCCCACGATTTTCCTTTCCTGGTTTCTAACATTTCGCTGCTGCCCTCTTTTTCCAATCACTCGGGCATTCTGGTAAAGCTGAATGTTCCTAATATCCCTATTGAATTACCATTAATGAAAAATTATGGTTTGACTGACATGGCTAAGTTGAACTCGTTCATAGAGGAAAAGTTGAATAGTATTCAATTGTCCTTAAATGATAATTTGGAACTTTCACGCCTGGAAGAGGTCGCTCTGGAGCTCGAAAACATATTCTCTGAAGCCTCAGAAAAGTTTGTTCACAAAAGCAGAGTATCAACTAGATACAACTTCGTTGACACCACTAAATTGCTTCATAAAAAAATAAAACAGACCTCTAGGAGAATCTTTCGATTGTCTGCTCTGAATTTCCATCATCAGCTTCTTGGTTCCTTGAAGGTAGCGTTGAAATTGCTGAAAAATATGTTTTCTAACAGCCTCAGCAATGACATCAACAATTTCTTTCAGACGAATTATGCCATCGTTCGAAACCTTAATGACGGACACAAGCTCATTCGGAAGTTCCGAATGGGAAAGAAGCGATTTAGCTCCATCAGCCCCCTTTTTATGGATGAGAACAAGGAAAAATCGGTCAGCGATGGTGCTACCCTGGTCAGTGCATTTGCAAACAGGTTCTCTGAAAATCATTGCCTTACTCATTGCACACCTACCTCTTTGGAAAGTGCTGCTAATGAAGTCGTAGAATCTATCAAGATTGCCAGTGATACCATTCACTTTGATGACAACCTGACCCCACTTATTCACTCTAAGAGTGACTTAAAACAGATTGCTCTCTCCAATGAAAACTGGGATTTTCTGACCTCCGTTGAAGAAGTATCAGAAATAATTTCTGCTAGGCTTGGTAAAAAATCAGTGGGGCTCGATTCAATGCCGTATTACCTTATCAAAAGGTTCAGTCCAGTGATTTTGACGTTTCTCACTGTCTTGATCTTTTTTTTCTAAATTTTTTTTTGACACATTTCTTTACTTATTCATTTTCTTTTTCATTCATTGGCCGATTAGGTAAGATTAGTTTTTTTTTTTACTTTTCATTAGTCGATTATAACAACATATTCCTTTTTGTTTGGGCATTGTAAAATTAAACAAAATAATAAAAAAAAAACTTTTCACATCATGCTACTCACAATCATTTTCGGTCACTTCAAAAAAAAAAAATTCTCATAGTCGCTTTACGGCAGCGTAGCTCATTTCGGACCACTTTAACCGACTCCAGGCAACGAAGAGAGAAAAAAAGTAGATAGATACATAGTGGATACACAACACAGGAATAAAATTTTGATTATTTTCAAACATATTTTTACCATTTTTATATAGAAATTGGTCATCTTTGATTGGCGATATCTCGGCTCGTTTTCAACCGATTTTGATGATCCAAAGTGCGTTGGAATCAGGATAGGAAGTAGTTTTTTTTTTAAATAATTTGGAGGGGAAGGAGGCAGGGGGAAAAACTCCAAAGTTCGCCTATACATCGTGTCTTGTCCCAAAGGTTTTTGTATGGAGTTTTTTGGGTTTGTGGACGTTTTTTTTGGGTTTGGGGACTGCGTCACGCTCTCCGCTACCGCTCTGAGCATGATTCCTCCACGATTTACGATCCTGGCCGTGAGGTCTTGTGGTTCAAGGGAATCAAATTGGAATCTGCTACCGAACATATTAATAAAGTAATGACGAAGCGGTTGAACATTGATGTTGGTGTAAATGACAATAAGGGCAAGAAGGCTACTGAGAAACAAAGAGAAATCTGCATGAAGGCTGAACAGAGAGCTTTCAAAGAGGAACGAGCCAGACGTGTGCATCAGTTGGTAACCGGACGAAATTAGGCAATTCGTATAGGCGTCAATGATGGAGGCAATTAAACTTAAGAGGACTTCGACGATTTTACTTTTTCTTTATTTTTTTGAAAAACAATCAAATTGATCATCTAAAGACCTTCTGTGAATTACTAAAGAAAAATTTAAACTGGAACAAATTTGTTATTGAAAGAATTTGAGGATTTTGAGGTTTCTAGTTCCGAATTAAATAGTTTAAGAAATTGATGCTGAAAAAAGGTAAGAGACAGTGCTGAATTACAGTAAAAGAAAAACTTGGCGTAGTTTTCAACACCTGCGAAACAGTTGGAGTAAACTTCATAGTTTTTATTACTTTTGTTGCATTGCTTGGTCATAGCAATTAAAATTCTAAATCGCGTCAAAAAATCCAAGCTTTACAACGCGATTTAATATTCATAGTTTTTGATTAGACGAATGGCCCATACCAAAGAACGTACAATGTTCACTCATACGTTTTTTAAAAATTTATTCTAATCATACTAGAGCCAAAATCAACGACACATCACTTTAAAAATGAGTTGAAATTACCATGTCAATAAGTTATAAAAATCACAGGTTGTGTCCTTGTTTGTACATTGTTTATTTCGACTAGAAGAAAGATATTGTTGCCCATGCCGTAAGAAAAAACTACGGCCTCCTTAGTCGAAATAAATGAGTTATAGTATATTATATCACTTGGACCAAAAAGATATGATTTTGACCCAGGCGTTGAAAACGTCCAAGGATGGAGCGGAGCTCAGAAGATAAAATACACATCAGTGACCTCAAACTTGTGCAAGAAGTAAGGGACTACTGGAAAATTGAATTTTACGAAGCCATACACATACACAAAAACAAACATCAAAATCTGCTGAACGCCCCCATTACTGACTTTGTAAACTTTGAAAAAAGTTATTGACAAGAACATTGTTGATTTAACAAAAGAGACAGACAGCGATACATCTGACGACGAATTTGTTGATTGCGAGTAATGAACACCCTGTATTGACTAACCCTCTAAGCATGAGAGTTGAAAAATAATTTGGCGTTGTGAGCGTAAATGTAGAATATCGGCTGTTAAATGTTTACTGTTTCCTATTGTTATTTATGTTATCAGCGGGAAATATGTTTTCCATGTCTTAAAATGTTTTAGTTTGATACAAGTCCCCTGATGATGAGCAACTTTGTGCTCGAAACTGCAGTAGGAAATAAAAACAAAATATTGGCAAAATTTAAATGAAGTTTGTGTTAAACTCAAAAATTTTCCCTTAAGCCTTATTTATTAGACTTTTTTGAGTCAAAAAGTCGGTATTATTCGATAGAAACATTTAAAATGAACTATTACAAGATTCACTTTTCTGATGGAACCATTTAAAAATGACGCCCCTAATTTTACAATTTAAAACATTCACAATAACCCGTAAATAGTTGTAGGACGTGTAGGACCAAAAATGTGGGTTTTGTTAAAAACTTAAATTGTGCTAATTTCTTATTTGCTCTTTCTGTATGAAGAATATAAAGCATTTTCAGAACAATCACTCAAATTTTATACAAGACCATTTTTTATGAGGAACAAAATTAAAATTGATGCCGTTCCGCGGGCTTTTTCCGACTCAGTATGCATCAGTAAGACGTTCTACATCGATTGTACATTTAACCGGACTGATTTGAAAAAATAACCTGAATTGCACTTTAGCCTTTTAGCGCGTCACTAGAATATTTAAATGGTAAAATTTGTAATTAGACGTATTTATTTCGATGTATTTCATTTGCATGAACGGTAGGAATGAAATTGCTTTCCAGCTCATCAATACTTCTTACCTGCCAAAGTAATAAAAATGAAATGTAAGTCAACGTACCAATACAACATAATTTTGGATAGGATAATAGGTCCCCGTCGCCATATGCACACGACGCGGTGAGATGTTTCGCCCTGTTTATTGCACTTCAACTCATTGGATACGGCTTTATGACTATATGAATGCGCGATATGCGTTCATATTTATTTTAAAATTAACTTTTACAAAAACAACACGAAAAAATCATTTTCAGATCTTTTTTGAAACCGTTGAACGCGTTTACATTATGACAGTCGTACCCATGTATAATTTGTAAATCCGTCAAAGTTAACTTAACGAATAATTTCCACGGGGATGTCACTTTTTCATCCAATATTCATTCAAAATTCATTATTGCCGGAGAAGAAACAATCGATTTGTAACTCGATTCGGCCATGCAACGCAAATTTGTCGATGTGGCCGAATCCTAAACAAACTGAAAATTAAAAAACGGAATCTATAAAATGTAGACGAAATTCAAAAACTCCAAAAAATTTTGTAAATTCGATGTAGATTTTTATAGTAAGTGACACCCTCGTGAGTAATTGCTGTACGCAATTTATCAGCAGCATCAGCAGTTATTTGTACAAAAAAATGTTTCTGAACGAAATTGATATACGCTTATACGTTTGTAAGAAAAAATTAATGATAAACAGAAATGTGTAAATACCTGCGGTAACAAGATCGCCCTCTGAAGGAATGTCAATGTATTCCAATATTCTTTCCACAGCTATAAGTTGATTGTCCAGTATTGTGAGTTGACTTACACCGAATGAAAAAATGATGGTAAGCATAAGAGCATTTGAAACGGCTAAACCTAAAGAACTGTTATCTGTGACGAAAAGAAACCTTTCATCAGTTCGACGAAATTGAATGTGACGCTAAGTAGTATTTCACCTTCAGGATAAAAGAGCCAATAACTGATCACAAGTATGAAAAAATATGCCGTCGAAAGTAAATCAGCAGCCAGGGAGAACCAACGGTTGCTTCCGATATTTAAATAAAAAGCACCGGAATGAATGTCTTGTTTTTGTATGAACTGTTGCCGAAGAAACTCTTCTTTTCGCAATGCACGTATAACAGTAAGTCCGGCAATTGTGGTTCCAATATGGGCGTAAACAGGACTTCGCGCTATAGATTCTATGCGTTTAATCTCCGATGCAGTTGACAGAAAGAAATTACGCAAAAAGTAAAATAAAATTATCAGAAGGACAGCTGGAATGATCATCACCGGTTGAAGATAGCACACCAGAAGCATTGCCCCGATTATTTGAAATAAATTCTGTAAGATTTATCAGATCTGGAATTTTTATGCAGAAAAAGTGATTGGAATGAAAGCAATTTTACGTTAACTGCTGCTTGGTAGAGTCTTGGTAAATTATCGTCGACATTCCCGATATCATTGACAATCCGGTTAAGGACGCGACCTAAAACAACACCTAAATTTAGTAAAAGAAAGAACAGAATGTAACCTAAATTAAATGCACCAATAGAATTCTTTTCAAAGAAACTTATCGGAGCTCGTAAAAGAGACATATATAAATCGTCATGTAGTTCACCAGACGACGACATGGTCCAGAGCACTAACGTAAAATTCCTTAACGCTGACGTAATAAAAATTGCTGCAATAATCGCACTGTAAATACCAACACAAAAGTATCTGCCATTTTTTTCAGTATCGTGTTCGGTCAGTGTGGCGTTTCCCTTTAGTAAAAAATGATTTGTTTCTCTGATAGACCTAAGAAAAATTGCAATTTCACTTGATGTCATTGCTATGCTTTTATACAAATTACCAGACTTTAAGCCAATAATCCGATCCGGAAGTAAAAACTTGAGCTGCAAGAGTTGCCAGTAGAAAGAAAAGAAGCATAAAGCAACCGTTTCCGATGCTAAAATATTTCTGGTGAAGATGCCATGAAATGATCCCTTTGGTTTGTGCCTCGTCTCGGTCATTCTCCATACTCCCATTATGATTGTCAGACTTTGATCTACACAGATGATTGCAAGAGAGAATTGTTGAAATAAAAGGGCAAAGCCACAGGAAGACTACAGAGATGGAAGACAATGAAACTGATTCATCATCATCATCATGAAACTTTATAGAACGTTTGTTTGTTCGCCCAGAGAAAGTCTCCTAACTTCTTAATCCGATTTAATTGAGTCTTAAAATCTTCTCCTTGGCCTACCCTTAGGGCGAACACCGGAAACCTGAACATTCATATCCTCTTTCGCAGCCTGTTACTGCGCATCCTCTGAACGTACCATCGCAGACGGCTAACTCTTGCCGCCTCTTCCACTGACGTAACCGCTAAATTTTCCCTACGACCGTCGTCGTTCTTGATATGATTGTCCCAATGTTTCCTCCGATTTACCTTTGCTATTCTACTAAGAACCCTCATATCAGAAACATCCAGGTAACCGCAGTCCACCCAACTTTCACTACCATATAAAATCGTTGGCCTAAAGATTGAGCTGTGAACTTTGTGTCGCTACGTAATTCTTTTCTTTTTTTGAACACATGTCACAACTGACTAACCACTGCGTTTCCAGTTTTCATCTTTCCCTCAAAGTCCCTAACTAACTTGCCATACTCTGAGAAAAAGCATCCTAAATATTTAAACTCTGAAACCTGTTCCAACTGCTCCCCATTTCCACTACAAGATACCTCTTTCCGACATTTGCCGACATGCATAACCTTTGTTTTGAGACCTAGGACCTGCTTCCCTATCAGGTTCTACTACCGGATGAACAGAGGCATTACTTCACCCTTATCTGTAATTAACTGGACATCTTTTCCCAAAATGCTCCCGTAGCCCTCTTTTTCACCACCACACCTAACATCTTTAATCTTCGACCGGAATTTTGTACCACTTCCTTGGCCTGCTTCTTCCGATTCCTCACCTAACTTCCTCCAAGCCCGGTCCTTGGCTTCCTTAACTAGAGCCTTAATGGCCGGCCAATACGCCCTGTAAGCCTCTTTCTTCTCATCCACCTTATCCTGTAACCAGATTAAATACTGCTTTCTTTTCTCCAGCACAGTCTTTTTGATATCGGCGTACTACCAACCCATTTTTTTGTTTCTACCCCCGCGCAGCGAAATGTCAAGGATCTGCGCAACCTGCTATATACAGCCTTGGCCCAGACATTCCTCAGCTACTTTCAAAACAACACGTTTGTGCCAAACTTCCTGCCTCCTGTCCTGTTCTATAATCCTGTAATCAATTATTGACTTATGATCCAAACTATCATTGACGCAAGTAAGCCGATGAATCCATCTGTGCTTGAAGAAAGAATTGGTTGCTGCCAACCCATTGAAGTCACAAGAAATCTAATAAGCGCTTACCATTTAAGTTCAAAGCATCTTACCCGAATTTGTCTACTACCCTTTCATAATCCGAATTAGTTTTGCTGTTCCCTATTCTTGCATTAAAATCGCATAGTAAAATCAAACATTCACTTCCCTTTTTGCCCACATTATCACCTAACTGTTCGCAAAAGGCGTCAAGATCGCCAGAATCGCTACCCTCGCACGGGCTATAAACACTGAACAACCGATAAATACATCCCGCTAACTTAATAGATATCCACATAATCTGTAGATTTACGTAACGCACGTTCAAGACAAATTTTTCTAATTCCTGTTTTATAGACATTCCAACTCCTCATTTTGCCCTACCAGACTGAGCGCCTGACAGCATTTTGTAGCCACTCACTAGCTCCTCGCACCGCCCCTTAGTTCTAATATCGCTCAACGCTAATTATTATTTAAATGCCCAACGCTAATATATCTACTCGATAATTCAATTCAATTCAATATCTTTATTCATGTGATACATCTTAATAAAAAATCATTTAAGTTCCATTATGTAGCAGTTTTAAGGAACATAAAATATCATAACAAAAAAATCCTTAGCTAATTGGACCAACTCATCCTTGCCATCGACCTCTTTACATTGCTTGATCGTCAAAGATGGAGTACCTATACCTGGTCAGCACGAACCGAGACCTTTAGACTTTCCTGACCGTTTTAGCGAAGAGGAATACAATGGGACGGCCTAGTAAGCCGAACCGCACCAGAAGTACAAGCCTCAATGGGGACATCACACACACGTGTGCGCAAGCTCATTTATAATCTGCTTGAATCGAATAGTTATGTGAATAGCAAAGCCCATAAACGCAACCATAAATCACATTTACATGAAATTGCATGCCAAAACAGTAAACATAAAACACTGATTGCTTTCATTAAGAAAACAGAACACTCGAAAAACGTGGCAACATCGAGGTGTGACCTGGAACCCAACATTCTCACACCGCAACCGAAACTGAGAATTCTGAAGCATTGAAAAACTGAACATTCCTTGTTTAAACTGATTACGAATTTTAAAAATATTGCAGGGTGTTTGAAAATAGGGTCTCTATGTTTCAGTCACTGATTTTTGCGAAGTCAATATTGGACCTCAAGAGCGAATAGTTTTTTGTGCTATTAGCACCAAGTGACTTGATTTCATCTTTTAAGGTAAATCACGCGAAAATAGCTGTAGCTGTAACTGTGACGCAAGTCTTTGCTCGTCGACTTACAGATATCAGAGGAGGTGACGCATTGAGCTTCGATACGCAAAAAAAATTTAGACCCGCACGAAGTGCTTGTCTTATGCGTTTACCACCACGTCTGTTACATTGAGAATCCAAATCTGTCAGTAAAGGGAAAACTTTTTTTTATTGCCTGGCGTAAAAAAATGTTCGTCTGTCTGTCCGTGGACACGATGAATTGATTACATCTTCAACGATTTTCAATAATTTTTTTTTCATTGCTACCGATCGCCCATTATTTTTCACGTGGATAAATGATCGGTCAATCGCTATTCCTCTACGGGCGAAAATAGCTCTTTAATTTCGCGATTCTTACTTGATATTCGTTGTAGTTCTTGCTGGAGGATCAATTTGATCCTTTGTCTTTGTTTCTGCTTCATGATTATCTACATCGAAGTTAGATCCTAATTGAAAATCCAAATGTTCTTTGACCTTTGAAAGAGGGCCAATTGAAGCTACCGCTCCATCTCTGAGAAACACGACTTGAATAGTTTCGTCGGCACTCAAGAGCTTCAGGTGATGAGTTACAAGCACAACGGTTTTTGATTTGAGGATGCCACAAATACAGTTTTCAAATAAATATTTTGCTACTTTGACGTCAACAGCAGACAGTGGATCGTCGAGAAGGTAAATATCTGCATTCCTGTACACAGCTCTAGAAGAAATTACGATAATTAGAACTTTCCAGAAGCTGTTAATTTATCTTACCGTGCCAAGCCTACCCTCGCTTTCTGACCTCCACTCAAGGTCATTCCTTTTTCTCCAACAGAGGTCTGATCTCCTTCCGGAAGCATATTAATATCCTGGGTAAGTAAACATGCTTCGACAACGAGGGTGTACCATTCATGATCAAGTTTGTCTCCAGCGAGAATATTTTCTTGGATTGTTCCCGAGAATATCCAAGGGTCTTGCGGCACGTACGCAATACTTCCTTGAACGTTTATGGAACCAGTTTCAGCTGACAGCTCACCCAGAATTCCATGAATGAGAGTCGTCTAGAAATCAACAAAGGAGTTGAATTTTTGTATAGCTGCACAGCGGACGTTTTCTCTTTAATTTAAAGCCGAAAATTCACGAATACCTTGCCCGATGCAACGGCTCCAACCACAGCAGTAAGCTGTCCAGGTTGAATTTCAACCGTTGTATTCGATACAATCGGCTGGCTATACTTTGACCAACGCGTCGTAAAGTCCTTGATAATTATTCCAGTTTTCTTTGTGCTAACTTGGTTATATGAAACGTCTGATTTCTCGTCCAACATTAGAAAATCCTGAAATCAATGAAAATATAAGAACATTTTTCAACATTTAGATCAGGAGACTTTCGAACCTGAATTCGGTTGATGGAAACACGAAGCTCAAACAGCCCAGAGACCGCCATCGGCAAGTAATTTGTTATAGTGTTACGCATGTAATTGGAAAGAGTGAGAGTGATGAAAACTGACGTAGCATTTACGATTGAGTTTTGAAGCAGAATATAGGCCAGTAAGGTTAGCATGATCATGATTTTTGAAGAAACTTCAAACACGCTTTTGTTTATTGCATCAAACATCCACTTTTTTGTAATCGTCTTTAGTTCCGCTCTGCATTGAGATCAGGATTCAATATTTTGCGTAAGAGATTGCTTTATTACGTACTTTCTAGCCGTTACAACTTTTTGAAAATAGATGTTTTCGTAGGCGCACATTTTGATCATCTGTGGACGTAATAAAAAAGGTGAGACGTCAACAGAGAATTTCGTAATTTCGAACTTACGTAACTTCTTAAATCTAATGACTAACGAGCAGAGTGCTGAACATCATTTCTAATTTTAAAGCGCGCAGAATTGTTTTGTCGGATAATCGAAGTTCATTCATTCATTCATTATTTATTTAAGTCATGCAAGGTCTCCCTTATACAATCTACTTTGCGCATGATAGCGTTAACTTAGAAGTAATTAAAATAAAAAGAAGCTTTAAATAAGTACAAAAAATATTCAACAAAATTTATCACGGAAAAACTAATTTGATTGAATCAAATAGCCATGAAACTCATTTTCCCTGAAAAACGATCCCCATATAGAAACAGACAACCATATCACAAATATCATAAATACTGTTTACCGATTAATACAAACACAATTGAAAATCTTGCCATCGAAATTAACATGAATAATGAACCTACTTACATTGCCGTAGTCTATTCCCCAAAACAATCAACACATTTTGAAAACGACATTCACTTACTAACATCACAGATGTCCCAATATATGATTTTCGGTGACTTCAATGCAAAACATCACTCATGGAATTGTGCTATAAACAACAAATCAGGTGAAAAATTATATGCGTTACAGCAACAAAATAACTTTTTGGTCTTCAACTCATCCGAGCATACGCACTTCCCCCACTCGGGTCAAACGCCTTCGACAGTTGATATTGCACTTGCCAATGTAGACTTCCGCTTCCAATTATCAACACTACGTGGAGAATTAAGCTCAGACCACGATCCCGTAATTTGTGAAATAAACGAAAAAATTCAACACGTCCCAAGAAAAATTTTTAATTACAAAAACGCCAATTGGAAAAAATTTCGTCATATAATTGACTCTAAAATACAATCGCTTCAACAAATCAATTCCTGCAAATGACATTGACAATGTAATTAAGGAGATGTCGAACATAATTCGTGAATCTCAATCGTCGAGCATCCCAGTTAAATCATCAGTTCCTCAATCTAAGATATCTGCCGATACCAAGCAAATGATTCAACGAAAAAACACAGTGAAGCGCCGGTGGCAACGTGCCGCCACTGAAAAACAGAAGAGCATATGGAAATCCGAACTAAATAGTCTACAAAAGCAAATAAATATTGCAGTCAGATCGGATGCCTGCAGTTATTGGGACAAGCGGATAGGCGACATTTCTAAAGGAAGCAAAAAATTATGGAATTTATCTAAACAACTCCGTGGTAAGATAGATTCTCATACTGATAAAATTAAAATCCACAGCTTATGCTCTATTGGGGATTATGAGAAAGCGAATTGCCTAGCGAAGATTTTCGAGGAAGCACACGAAATTACTCGCAATTTCAAGCATCCCAATGACGACAGGGTGAAAATGACTGTCAGAGCTTTCAAGTCATTTAAATACTTGCAATGCCAATCATCTGAAATCAAATTTGATGAAATCAACGTAATAATCAAATCGCTCAAGCCATTCAAATCAGCCGGACCAGACAAAATCCAAAATATTTTGCTTAAAAAATTACCTCCGTCAGCGATTCATTGGATCACGTCCGTATTGAACTCCTGCGTCAAATTTAGTTACTGGCCTGACAGCTTCAAAATCGCTAAAGTTATCCCAATTTCAAAATCAGGTAAGGCTCCCAGCGATCCACGAAACTACCGTCCAATCAGCTTACTCAATACGCTGAGCAAAATACTTGAAAAATTGATCTATCATCGACTGATCGCTTTCGTTGAGGAAAAGCAGCTCCTGCCGAAACATCAGTTTGGTTTTCGTCGTGGTCACTCAACCATCCAACAGGCAATGCGAACAAAACAATTTATCATCAATAACAGGAACAAGCGGAAGTCGGTTGGGGTAGTATTATTGGACATAGAAAAAGCTTTCGACTCTATCTGGCATGATGGATTAACTTTCAAACTAATCAAAATGAAATTCCCAACTTATTTGGTAAGAATCATTCAGGCATTTATTACTAATAGGCGTTTCGCTGTTTTCGTGAATGGATGTGCATCAAGAGAAGTCAATATACCAGCTGGACTAGCTCAAGGTTCATGCATCTCACCGATATTGTACGCATTGTACGTAGCCGATATGCCATACGACAAACAAATTTGCCCTGCACTATTCGCCGACGATACAGCTCTAGCAACGGCAGCCAACAGATCAAATACAATCATTAAGCGTTTGAACAAATCACTTGAAGCACACCACGAGTATTTCAACAAATGGAAAATAAAAATCAATGCAGACAAAACGCAAGCCATAATTTTCCCCTATAACAACAAACGCCGAAGAATGCCAACGATAACTCTGAAAAGTGGAACACATAACATCGAGCTGTCGAAATCACCTTGGTGTGATCTTCGACTCCAAACTGAAATTTGGTCAACATAAATGCAATCGACAAAACCAATAAATGCTTCCAAGCGCTATACACAATGCTCACACCAAAATCACGACTATCTATCGAAAACAAAAAGCTCATTTATACAGCAGTCATCAGATCGATAATGACGTATGGGGCACCTATATGGTCGACTGCAGCAAGCTCACACCTGAAAAAGCTCACAAGGCTCCAAAATAAAGTGCTGAAAATTATTTTTAATCTACATCGAAGAACTCCAACGAATTTTTTGCAAAACATCACCGGAATTTGTCATATCAACGAATTTATAGGGACCCTACAAACAAATTTCATATCTAATTGTCGCAATTCAGAATTCGAATTAATTAGGGAAATAGAGCTCATGTAACACCTTCATTTAACACTTCTATTCAATTTTATTTTATTTTTTTTTTTTTTTCACTACAAAACACCGTCATATTTATGGTTTTTAGAACTTTCCATAAAAAATTTTGAATTGAAAGAAAAATAGGAAATTCAATCTAAAGAGGAAGAAATTTCAGTAATGTTGCATAGTCTAGTGACTGAAACTCATGCAAATGTTGTACCCTTCTGATGTTTTTAACAAAAAAGACTCATTCGAAATAAATACATACATACATACGTATCACAAAGCTTTGCTTTGCAGCTCAATACAGCTCCCCAGAAAACAGCAACACATTTCATTTTTCATTCATATATAATCGGATTGTTCCTTCTATTGAAATCACCCATACACCGTAAACGAAAAACATTTAATGAACGGGCCTTCCTGATCCTGACAGGAATTAGATTCCAATCAGCAATTTCTTAAACAAATAACGTGTTCTTTCCCACTGTGTGATTAGCTTTTGGGACCTTGGAGAATGTCCTCGAACCAAAAACTCTCGAAGATATGTTGGTTGAGACGAACAGCTAGGCTTTTACAAATAGCACATGGAACTCACTTTCCAAAATGTGTCCAATGAACAGCCAAGAAAACTGTGTACATACAACTCGGCACTATCATAACGTCGCAAACCAAATCGAAGTTGCACTTGTTTTGTATATCCTCTTGTAATCTGATGCTCATATTAGTGACAACGTTCTTAAATTCCATGAATTTTTAAAGGACGGATTACGCAGAATCCATCTATATGGAGCAGGCAAGCAAGCACAGTTATGCACTACAAAGTTCTGAACAAACTATGCTAACTTTTGTGCCTCTATTTACATTTGAATGGTCAATTGGTCAAGTAAGTGTGTCATTTTGAATGTGTGCAGAAGTACATAATAGTTTGTTGAGGGATCAAAAGTCTATCTATTCTAACTGTCATGACAGTGGGAAAAACGGCTATATCCGTGTTCAAAGGTCTATGTAGTACCGTTGAAACGTTTTTGACATAAGTTCTGAAATTTCGATATAATTTTACTCATAGTAATGACAGATTGCAGGAAAAGTATAAAATATTTTTTGGAATTTCGATGGATTTTTTGGAGTTTTTGGAATTTCCGGAATTTCGATGGAATTTATGTGGAATTTTTGGAAATTCTGTGGAATTTCTGGAATTTTCGGAACTTCTGAATTTTGTCCGGGTCAGAGGCTAGATCATTTTATTTACTAGTTCCGCAATTTTTTGTGAGCTTTTGCTCACGTGGATTCTCTTAGATATCCTTTCGTTACCGACGTTTTTACTGTGTCAGTGCATTGTCATTGTCATTGCACACAAACCGATTGCCATCTATGATGTACTAGGGCGGAAACTATTAGTTAGGGCAGACATTTTTTGGACCACATGCCCAACGTGAATCCAAACCACGTCTAACGGTAGCTAGAATTTTACCATTAACGTTTCTTCTGGTGCTAATTATATTTCCGTCCGAAGTATTGGGGTATGTTGAAATATACTATGTCGGTTACTTTTCAGGGAAAAAATGTTTTTGAAAATCGGCTGAGTTTTACTCGAGTTATTGTGCTGACGGCCGGACGGACGGACGGACATTTTTTTATTGTTGATTCGTCATCTAAGGACCATGATCGATGCTCCCCCCTATTCCCGGGTCGAAATTCGACTGGTTACAAACGTCGTGGTAAACGCAATAGACCACTTTTCGAAGCACTGCGTTCTTCGTACGGGTCTAAAAATTGCAGCCATTAGAATTTGTATGCAATACTATGTATACTATAGCATACAACTATACACGGTTCAGAGATCATAGGAACAAAAAATGACAACGGTTAATAAACAAAAATTGAATGTGAACTGAATAGGTACAGATAGCTCAAGGGATAGAGCACTCGCCGGAAAGCGATGACGTGTTTGTGCTGTGGTTCGATTCCCCGCCTGTGTCAAATTTTTCTTTTCACATTTAATTACTTTCTATATAAAATAAAATCTTATTAAAAATGTTTTTCCTATGTTGTAAGGAAAAATTGTGTTCTAAAGAAAATTGAGGAGCACAATTTTGGTCATGAAAGTATGGGTCCGATGTTACTCCTTACGTTGACCCAAAACCAATATACTTCTAAAACGATACTTCGGATGCACATTTCAATGTTGCCATTCCAATCCAGCTTAACACACCTAATTAGTATTTAATACAACGGAGATGCTTGCAACGGAATCCGTGCGGGTCCGCGAAGTATATAAACATTTATAATAAAATTAGCTAACATATTTACCTGAATTCCATTGAGGGTATCATTGATTATCCGAACTCGTTCGTCAGTTTTCATAGCTTCTGCAACGCGAAGGTCTCCAAATATTTTGCCTACATAACTTTGCAGGGGGACCAAGAGAAGAAGTAAAAGCGGAAGGGCTAAGCAACTTGGACCCAAATAAATCCAAAGAACGCCAGTAGTACTCACCATTTGAAAGGGTGCAACAATTATATTCGGAATAAAAGCCATAATCCGGTCAAAGCGACTCGCGTCATTTGTTAACATATTTACAATTTCACTTACATTGGTTTTTCCCAGTGAACATTGACTTAGTCTTAATGCCTGCAAGGAGTGAAAGAATTACTTGAGAAATTGATTTCTTTTCCAGCATCACTTTGTCATAGATGAGCATTGTCAAGGCGATTCGGATCTTCATTCCTAGTTCATTTATAAGAAAGATAGAGTAGTGGTGAACAATAGTAAACAGCATTAACAAGACGACTAGGGCAACACTGGCATAAATTCCAAGTACATCGCCTGATTTGGAGCTTGAGAAAGCATAAATAAGAACTCCAAGTGCTGGACCCTGAGCCACTCTGATAAAATCCCAAGCGTGAACAAAAAATGTTAATGGATATGTCATTGACGCTTACCTCAAAACACAATCTTTGATTATGTGTAGAAATGTTGCATAGGCGAAAAATGGCGAAAAAGTGCCTATAAGAGCGGAAGTTAGATTTGGAGAAGATTTATTTCTTTCCAATAACCAGCCACGGTTAACTTCTTTCACGATAACTTCTGCACTATTATCTTTCTGAATTGGATGAATGTCTTTAAGTTTCAGGATCTTCGTCCGCCCATTTTTAAGATATGGAAACACCCAGCTGAAATACAGTGAGGATTTAGTTACGCTTGTCGATTGAACGATCTTTCTCTTACCAAAAGAACACTTTGGATAAAATTGCCGTATTCATAGGATGGTGAAAATTTTTCATTCTCATTTTGTGCGACCTGTGAAAAATCAGACATAGCCACAAGTTGAAAAAAAAATTATTATGGTAGTCGAAGAATTCGCACCACCAACATCTATACGTGCTCCTTTCGATATGCAATTAAACGAAACCATTATTCATCCGTTCAAATTTTCCTTATTTTGCTGAAACTGAAAACCTATTTTTGCATATAAATTGAAATCTTTTAAACAAATTAAGTTAGCATATTTTCAAAATCCAAATTTTTAGCAAAAAGAAAAACATTTTGAACACAACCTTTCAATTCGCAAGCCTAAGAAATGTTTCGTTGATTTTATATCAACATCTAGCGCTACTTGTGTCTAGACTGGTATTTCGTATACGAAAAACTATGGCTGCAACACCATTGGTGTATAAGATACAATTTCGTACGAGATTACGTACACGTGGTACACGTTCCACCAATAAACGTTATGACACTTTTTATAATACAAGATTATTGTATTGTATTTCTAAATTGTGACATTTGTCATGCCCTACTAATTAGTGGGGCATAACAATATTTCGTAGACCATGTTGCGATCATTGACCCAACGATAAGATATGAAACCAATGACAGAGAGCAAGATCCGAAGAGAAAAGACCGAAATATACAGCAAGTGCATACCATTCTACAAGGAAAAGTAACACTCATCGTTTATCGCCATAAACTGGACAGTCCACAGATTGTTTTTTGGCGGTAGAGGAAGATACGGTAGATCTGTGATCGATTTTTTTAATGAACTTAAATTAAAGCTTAAAGTAATTTTAAGTAAGAATATTCATATAATTACTCAGCACGTTTACAGTTAAATAATACTTTGTATGTCATTTGAACGACGATAACTTAATCCGACCTTGTTTTAGAATGATGATTGTCTTAAGTAATATATATACTGTGTTTTTTTTTTTGAGCAACCTTTGTTACAAGGGCAATCCCTTTTTTTTTTAATTAATGTTTTCTTTGATATTTCTGTCGATATTTGCAGTCTATAATTAGTCTTAGATCAACAGTCAAAAATTCCAATTATCACGCAAACGAAAAATCTTTCAAAAAAATTAGATACATGTTAAAGCTGGCCTCAGCCCTTTGCTTAAATGTTAAACTTTCAGTATATTGTTCTAATTTATAAAACTCACCTATGACGATAACGCCATTTTATTTCATTGCTTTGTTGTTGTTTATTGTATGTCATAATATGAGTAAGGTCTTAAAACCTTTTAAATTACATATTACATTCGAACACAAAGAAATCGTTACATAAATACAAGTGAGTTTGAATCCAGTCATCGCATTATAGGAAACGCATGCAGCAATACCGATGGGAAATTGAATTTAATCGGCTTCGGTTCAGATCACTGTTATCGATGAAAGACTTATTAACGAAATGGCCAGTTGACGATAAATGGGTTGTAGTTAGAGACTGCGCAAGAAGTTAAGTCGTGGCACGACACCAAATTGTTATCACTTGAAGTTGAAAGCGTCGATGATACCGAATAGAAGACTTAATCGGTGGTTAGAGTTGATTCCAGTGGTATAACGACATATATAAATGCTCAGCTGATTTCGCGAGTGTAGACCACAGACCATTGTTTGATTGATTGTGTGATGATTGACGCCAATTCAATTAAACGACTACGCTTATCAGGTTATTTATAGCTTTTTGTTTACGAAATAAGTAGATCCAGTCATGTCCCCAATGACCCACGGTAATCGTTTTCATGGTCTTTACGCAGGGTTTGTCTCAAATCACAGACACAGTAACTTTTGCTAGCAACGTGGTTGTTGACGTCATCAGCAAAACAATGTCACCTTTCCGTCCAGAAAAATCAAAATCGAACAATAATGTCACGTTATTGTTGTCATGATTAAAGTAAAAAGTATGCCATCGAAACAATCGATCTTCGAATCAAAGATCCACCAATTACGTAGCAACACAATTCAATGATTAAGTAACACTTAAAAGATTCCACGAGCCACTTTCAAAGTTATTTTACGAATGATCGACATGATAAAAAAACAATGGCTTTTGTGATTGAACGACAAAAATGCACGTCTGTCCTTTGCGAGTGACTGAACTGAACTGACTGAACTGAACTGTCCAGTTAATTTTAATTTTCAGCCATAATTTTAACCATTTCAAATGTCTCTTACTGCCTAAAGAGGGCGCCCGATAATACGCGGAAAAGCTCCCCAGTTCGAAGCGATGAGCAGAACCAGAGACCCGAATTATTTTACCAAGGTACGTGCGCCCGCACCAGTTAACGCCGAAACGACGCCACCCTGAGCCA
>WJQU01003679.1:0-16478 GCA_029228625.1 Pseudolycoriella hygida
TATTATTATAAATTATAAACCTTACTAGGAAGAGGTAAGACAATTGCTGTTATTCTCAGATTGGAAATTTCTGCTGAGCAGATAGCTGATGTAGCCAGAAAAAGATCAAAGGTGTGCGTGTCCTTTATGATTCTAGCGCAGCTAATTTAATTCAAATGAAAAAAATGCCAAAATTCGAACATCGCATTTTCTTATTTTAAAAACAATTTACAGTTTCAATCAATAAATCAATGTATTTATCGATTTCGGTTTTACCACCAATCGAATGACACCACGTTTATCACGTACGAACAAGTTAACGGTTTTTGTTTCGCTAAAATTGTAAAAAACGATTGTAGTTGATCCATCTGGACGAAGATAGGCAGTGGAATGCATAACAGAACTATCTGTTCCGGAAATTCTAGTCGGAATATTTTGCGAACCAACTGGAATGAATTTGGCAAAATGAGCGAAGGCATAGAACATCGGTTGTTTGTACACAGCCGTGTAGCCTTCATTTACAATAATTGGTGAGTCAATGTAATTTTTCGCATAGTTTGGTCCACCCAAAATAAAGTTCCAGTATAGAAATGCCGTAACGCCGTGATTGAAATTGTCAATCAGTTCCAAAGTGAGATTTTCGGCTCGTTCCCAGGAGCCAATAAGGACGCCTTTAAGTGGTTTCGGTAAGTTCCCGATTCCAAAGCTTTTTTCCGTCATATAAATCGCTTTGTCTGGATAGGCTGCTTGTGTTTCATCTAAAAGCGTTGAAGATGACTCAGCGCGGTTGTCGTCGAACACAAATATTTTAACATTTTTGAATTTCGAATCTCTGATCGTTGGACCCAAGTAGTTTACTATCCATGTCGCTGTTTAAAGCAAAATCGAATTAAAAGTTTATAATTTCTTCAGAGCTTTTCACATAACAAACGAGGAAGGGTCAAAGAGTGAATCATGCCTCACTCAATGTAATGTTTTCAGGATGTTTTTGGTGTTGGCTAGTTTCATGTTTAAATGATAAAAACGTATTTCGTTGAAAGAACTTTAAAATTCGCCTTTTTTGAGAACATAAGAGTGAATGTGATGATAACTATGCCATATGAAGGCATTTTATCGCACACCATATGTAACCTCTATTTACATCTCGGCAGCAAAATACTATCATACTCCCTCGGTATCAACACACTCAGATTTTTGTTACAATTCCTCTCGCTTAAAAACTCAATTTGATTTTTCTCTTCTAATATTATATTCCTAACAAAAAAATTGTTTCATCCTAGTCACATAAATAACTAGAGCCCTTGAGACATAAATAATTACTTAGCTCACCTTGGTCAGCTGCCTTCCAGCCCATGAATTCAAAATCGCTGACAATCGAAGCAACAACGGGCTCATCACCTGTTGTAACCGCCCAGATGGTTATGTTATCCTTTTGCATGTAATGCAAATATTTAACGTAATAATCCGCCCACGCTTGGTAATACTCTAGCTTCAATTGGCTATTTACATCGCCGACGAAGTCGTTGTTTCCTTTCATCCATGGGGGTGCGCTGTACGGAACAGAAAATATCTTAAAATCGGAATGCTTCGAAATTTTCAATATTTCTTTGATTTGCAAATTTCGTTGAATGTCACGTTGATCCAGTTTGTTGAATGTTGGTAGTGAGACATCGAATTCTGGTGCATCGCTATACGCCCATGGCACTAAATCGAAACTACTTCCGCCAATTGTTAAGCGTAACATTGACTGTCCCATGCCTATACTTCTGGAAAAATAGCTTTTGTAAACGCAATTACGAATATTTTCAGGTAATCGTTTCAATGTATGGGAAACTGCACCAGAAAATCCACCTCCAAATCCAACAAACTTGCTTCTATTACATTTCCGTTGTTCCTCAATTTCGATAGCCGCGTCAACATTGTTAACTTGATTGTATGGTCCAGAGTCTATTTGACCGTATGAATAACTGAATCTATCTCCCGATAATGTGGAGGTTACCAGAGTGTAAATGTTGGGCGTTTTTCGAATTGGAACTTCGAGAGTGTCGCAATGGTTCGCTTCGTTAACACAAACTTGACCGTATTGCACCTGCAACGGTTTACAAGAAATTTTTTGCTTATATTTACAAGATCCAACAGTCGCAGCAAATAGTAGAAAAAGAACTTCCGTGTACATTTTTAATTGGAAGTCAAATGATATCTGCGTCAAAGAATATTGTCAGTTGCTGTTTGTAGGCTGATACACTTAAATGACTAGCAAATGAAAAGCAGATTCATTCAACTAAACCAATAAAGACTGACCCGGCCGATTTCCAAGCTTTGCTTTGCTTCAGACTGTGTCTTCTAAGCCAGTCCCATTTTTAACGTTTTTGCATAGATTCGCTCTAGTAACTACTAGTCGACAACTCTCAGGGGCGTGACAGTCTTTTGTTTTGATCTTTACAAGTAATATTCATTGTGAAGTAAGCTGCAGTTGCGACCAAAGCTAACTTCATTGCAAACAAATTAGCTGATTGAAAAGTTTTAAAATCAGCTGATTTGCCAGCAATGAAGTTAGCCTCGGTTGCAACTGCAGCTAACTTCCCGTTAAGTATTACCTGCAAAAATTATCAAAACAAAAGATTGTCACGTCCCTGGGCAACTATCAATTTTTTATTTTTTTTTAAATAATTCCTCTTTACGAAATACGAAAAATCCCCACGCTGACATTCGAAATGAAATGTCAAAACCTCAGTGTCACTCATCTGTCACGTCAAGAAAAACGTGTATCGCGTGTGTTTAAATGATCTTTGTTTATAACAAATTTTATTGAGAAAATTTACAAATTTTCGCTAAAAAATGTCGAAAAATAAGAGTGCAGACGATGATGGTAGCAATAACAAAGATGGAATATGGAAGGATCAACGATTCGCTCATTTAGTGAATGATCCCCGTTTCAAACACATTCATAAGTCAACGAAAAAGGTTAAAATAGACAAGCGTTTCGAGTCTATGTTCAAAGATGAAAAATTCAAACTAAAATTTACTGTTGACAAATACGGACGTCGTCAATCGAAATCTAAAACCGGATCAGAGGATTTGAAGAAGTACTATGACCTTAGTTCGGATGAAGAGGATGTCGAAACGGAGCAGAAAAAAGAAGAGGAAGAAATTGCAAAAGATGATGACGAGAAGGATTTGGGTAACAATGATTCACTCGAATGCGATGAAAAGTTACCGATTTCGATTAAGGAGAAGTTGAAGGACTTAACCATCGACTATGCTCGTGGTCAAGCGGATTTATGGACTGATGATTCTAGTGACGATGAATCAAGTGAAAGTGAAGATGAAGAAATTTTGAAACACGCTTGGGGTGAAATAGATTCGGAAGCCCCCACAACAAATGATTCTACAAGACGTTTAGCTGCTTGCAACATGAATTGGGATCGAATTCGCGCCGTTGATATCATGGTTTTGTGTAATTCATTCCTTCCCACTGGTGGAGCCATACTTAGCGTAACAGTAAGTGTAGATTTGTTCCATTTAAATTCCAATTTCCACAATAGTCTCAAAGCAGAATTTTATATTATACAAATAAAATCCATTATTGAAATTTGCAGATTTATCCATCGGAATTTGGTAAAGAACGACTCGCTGAAGAAGAAACTATGGGACCAAAAGAATTAATCGAAACCAAGCTCGACGTAGATTCGGACATTGAAGCTAAAGAGGATGAGAATGAGGAAGGAACTAACTACAACATGGAAAAGCTCCGGCAATATCAATTGAATCGCTTGAAATACTTTTACGCTGTAATTGAGTGTAATTCAGTTGATGCAGCTGACAAATTGTACAAAGAATGCGATGGGTTGGAATATGAAAGTACGGCTACAAAGTTGGATCTTCGATTTATTCCAGATGACATGACTTTTGATGATGTAATAGAAATAACCGAAAATATGTTTCATACTTTATGACTAAACTTTGTATATTATTTCAGGAACCAAAGGACTTATGCACAGAACTTCCAGATATGACCAAATATACTCCAAGACTATTCAAAACGGAAGCTCTGCAACAGGCTAAGGTTGAACTGACTTGGGATGAAAATAACGTGGAACGAAAGGAACTGAACGATAAATTAGTTTCCGGTAAGTTTGCTGAGGTGGCGGACCAAGAGTTACGTAAATATGTAGCCTGTAGCAGTGAAGATGAATCAGGAGAGGACCAAGAGGAAAAAGTAAATAAGAAAAAGAAAGATTCGAACAAGGAGGATGATAAAACGGACTCAATATCCAAGTACAAAGCCCTTCTTCGCGACATTAATATCAAGGAGAAACAGAAAAGGGACAGTCGCGTTGAGATGGAATTCGCTTGGAGCATCGGCGTAAGCAGTAAATCTGAAAAAGGTGACATGGATCCAACAATCAAAGCGGACATGAACCACTTCGACAAGATTTTAGAACTGAAAAAAGAGAAGAGAAAGGCACGTAAAGAAGAGAAAAAGAAATTGCGAAGAAAACATCGCAACGGTGGACGGTCGGATGATGATATGGAAAGTTCGGAAGATGATTTGCCGGACGGAATTGATCTAAATGATCCGTACTTTGCGGAAGAATTTGCTGAAGGCGATTTTCAGCATCCCAACAAGAAGCAAAAGAGCAAAAACAAAGGTAAAAAACGAAAGTTGTCTGACGAAGAGGATGCTGATGAGGAATACAAAACTGCCGAGCTGGCTTTGCTGTTGGATGATGACGACACAAAAGGTCATTTTAGCTTGAAGAAAATTCAGAACTTAGAAAATGAATCAAAGACCAAGAAACGAAAGAAAAATCGTAAGAAGAAAGATGTTGACGCCGAAAAGGCGCTCCTCGATGATGACTTTAAAATTAACACAAGGGATGAACGATTCTCTGCCGTGTATTCTTCGCATTTATATAACATTGATCCAAGCGATTCGAATTTCAAAAAGACGAAAGGTATGTTGGAAATCATTGATGAGAAATTAAAACGTACGGCAACTGCAAGTGACGACGTTGATAGTCAAGTCAAAATGCAGAAGCCTAAAAAAGACGTAGCCGTGTCGATGTTAGTCAAGAGTATCAAAAGGAAAACTGGAGGAAAAGTTTGATGGTAAACTTAAAATCTGTTTCGTTCGATGCGTTTTGCAATAAGCATTTTAAATAAATGTAAAAAAAATTTGTACGAAAAGATTTCTTTATTAAGTAGCGATAGCTACTTTATGTTTTCACGCTTCCTGTCCGTCCATCTGTGCACTACCCCTAGCTTCAACCAGCTGCACCAAGGGAATCAACTTCTTTGACTTCACTCTATCGCTACTTTCCTCCCATTTTAATTTTTTTTTTATTTAATATGAATAAGCATGGGAAAAGGTGGAATAAGCCACCTATAATTTTAATGGTTTTTTATCATCGCCAAGATAAGTGCTCTATGTCAATTTTTCAATATCAAAAATTGTCATTTTTTCTCATCGTAAAAATAAATACGCTAAGGCACTGTGCACACCCACAAAAAGCCTAAACTTAGCAAACTCAAGTTAGTCGGATGCTTACAATTGTAATGGTAAGCGCATAGGTAAGCGCAATGCTTCCTAAAATATTGATAAAAATCACGAAAAGTAAAATTGTAAAAATCTGTCGAGTATTTCGAGCTATAGAGTTCTTAATGTGGGCCCAACTCCTCTAACCGACCTAACAAGATATTTGTTTTTTTTTTTTTTTTCATTTGATAATGAGGTTTTTTGTGCAGTTTTGTAGAAAAAAGAGGTGATCTTTTTTGTCCATGGAGGTATGGGTCAGAAGTTTCTGCCATGTGCTCTAGGTCAGTTCTAAATTCTGGGCTTATTTTAAGGGCTTGGAAAGATTTTTTGCGCCGTTGCTTCGTACGGGTTTTTCAATATTGCCCTTTCGGCAATTTCCTATCCAATTTAATGAGGAAGTAGTTGCCCATACTTAAGAGTTAATGCAATATTTACTTAGAAGTTCTAGCCTTCTCGTAACATCAACTCTGTTCACCGCATCTATTCTGATACATACGGGTTTTTTCAGTCATTAGCCTAAAACGATGGGCAATGAATAAAAAAAAAAACATAAATTGAAACATTTCACTTTAATCCTTTACTTTATTAGTTAGCTAAATTGTAGGGTATTGTTTATAGAATCGTGAAAAGAGGTCATCCAGAAATTACGAACGGACTTACGAAAAAGTGTCTCGAAATATCGCGTGTAATTTGTGTCTGACCACAGGAAGCCCTTCATACCACCAAAAATAACATTAGAAAGATACCAGATAAATTGAAAATGTCAGATAAAAATATAAATTAATGTTTTACAAGCTACATCCCTCGGAAGCTCGTTTTTCTTCACCATACCGTTAAAACCCGTTTCCGAGGGTCTAGCGAGTAAAATAAAGTTACGTACTCGATTGGAGATTGTTTTTTTGACTGGTGTAGATGCATCCCTCGCTTCGGCTTGAGCTGCAAACGTCACCCTTATCAAAATAAAAATCTCTAAACAAATTTTTGACATTTTCAGTTTACTCCATTGTCAATAGGAGTATAGTCATCAATAACTGGTTGTATAGCAGTTCCACGAGTATATTCTGTTCCACTGTTCCAGATTTGAACGTTACGCTGAATCTTTCTATTTCGTACAAATCTCGCATACATAAATCCTAGGATGACGCCTAAAATCTAGTATAAGAAAATATATTCGGTAATTTTGTTAATTTTATTGCAATATGCAATGGCGCACCTGTAGCACAGAAAAAATAAGCGCAGACGAACCAATCATCATGATACTCTCAGACACAATTTGATGAATAGGCTCTAAACAACCAGACTTATGGTATTGTTCGCACGTTAAATTCACATAATTGGTGTTGGGGACACAACAGGATGATGGCACTAGATAGGTCCTAGGTGCCTCAGTCGGTGTGCGTGGGTGAGACGTAGTCGATGGCCTAGTTCGATATGGATGATTATACTCGCGTTCAGTTGTACGACGGTAGTCGTCAGTAGGCGATCTGGTGTCATCGAAATAATCATCGCTAGCAGTTGTGCGACGACGATGGTAGTAATCTTCGGAACGCGGGTAATTAGAAATCGGTGGATTAGTTGAGTATAAATAATCAGCCCCAGTTGTACGACGGTAGAAGTAGTTTTCAGAATCAATAGGCGGTCTGGTTTCAGCGACATAGTAATCAAAATAGTCATCGGTCTCAGTAGTACGAAGATAGTAGTAGTCTTCAGTAGGCTGTCTGTCATAGCTCTCAGTTGTATGGCGGTAGTAGTCGTCAGTGTAATAACCGTTATAACTGTTTTGGTACCATGGAAATTGTCCATAATTTTGCCAATCACTTGGCCCATCCAAACCACAGCATTCGAGCTTAGAATTGAAGGGAAATAAACTTTTGAGTTGCAACACATCTATATAAATGCAAACCTTTGATTGCATGAAATCGACATATAGTCCATTGTGATACGAATACGAGTATTCTTGCATTAACACGCCAAATTGATTAGTCACCATGTCCCTTGACTTGGTTATAATGGAGAAGCTAGTAATAGCCGCCGATATTTGGAGTATAAATACCAACATCATTGCTAGTCCATACTAAGGTCATGTTAAAGTTTCATTATTGAGTTTGGTTTAGTTGATTAAATTTTACCAAATTAGCTAGCATTGTGCTCTCCTTAAACGCAGCAAATATACCAAATAGAGCGACAATCATGAAAATGCATCCAACAACTATCCAAAATACGCTTAAACCTGGCAGATCGTCAAGGATGTAGTAGTAAGCAAAAGCAACTAATGTCGATACACCGCCAGAAATAGTCACAACGCTGAGTATCTTTTTGCAGAAAAACATTAAGCTAAGAGATTTGCATTTTAACATTACGACGTCGAATACAATATAGTTTCAGAAAAAATCCCGATAGAAGTTGAGAAGATTTCAAACTAGAGGTGAGCGGGTCGCCCTAAACTCGACTCGAATCCGAATCAATTTGTCGGGTCGGGTTTGAACACCGACCCGACCCGAAAAAATAAATTCACTCAATTATTTTCTCAAAATTGTGTTTAATTAAAAACATTTCAAACGAAATCTTTTTTAAAAAAAAAAGTTCGTTTTCGGGTCAGGGTTTCGGATTCGGTTTGGGTCGGGTTTTTTATTTTGGTTCGGGTCCCATTTCGAAAAAAAAGTTGGACCCGCACACCTCTACTTTCGAACCCCTATCCCAAAATCTAGATCGTAAAGATGAGAAACCAAATACCACCATCTTTGGATGGGCTGAAGGCTTTATCTCATGTTTCAATTATTTTACAAATTTTTCGACCCGCTCCCGTACTGAGGCAATTCAACCGATTGTCCCCCAATTTTTATTCCCCTGAAAGTGCATTGAAAATAGGGCCTCTGTAAAAATTTCAACGCGTAACAAAAATAGTGTCGGTCTTCAAACTTCTGTATTTATTACAAAAATCGATTTTGTCCGTGTCTGTTTTCGGGAGAGTTTTCTTCTGGAAGTATAATTGTTTTAGCAATGAAAACAGGTATATAGACATGATTTACATTGCTCATTCGTTATCTAGGAGTTATCTTAGAAAAAGTGTAAAAGTCACCAAAGACATTTCTTTGCCCCCGAAATAAAAATGCAACGAGAAATGTGAGAAACTTACAATGAAAACAGCATTCAAAAGAAATAGCAAATATTTTGTACATGAAAGCCTCAAATCGAAAACCTTCTTCCCTTTTCGATTTACGTCCATTTTGATAGATTTTATTTCACAATAATAATTAAAACGCACTTTGTTCGATCTCAGAAAAAATAATGAATATTGCAGTTTTTTTGTGTTTTTGTCGAACGCTTTCGCGCTTTATCAGCGTATACATGAATTAGAGAATGTTATCTGATAAAAATTGCTATAAACTAACTAGTGACTCAGTAATCTTAGATAAGCTTCAACATTCCTGATATCCGGCGAGACATGTAATACATGCTATGAATATTTCAAGGGACCCTTCAAGGGACGGAAGTTATTGATAACGCAGAAACTTAGGTCAGGACGTTGTCATAGAAATTGCTGGGATCGACAATTTAAAATTCTCGTTAATTTTCAGCGTTAGTTTCTATTGTCCCTAAAGAGAGATTGGCATTTCACTCGAAAATATATGATGGAAACACAAATGACAATGTATACTAGAGCTAGTTTCCTACCTTGCACAATGTAGTCTCGTAGACTCTTAGTAGATAAGCTCTGTGCTAGGACCTATAAAGGAGCTGTAGGTGTATTATTCATGCTTCTAAGAAAAATTAAAAAAATTGAAACAAAACGTAAAGAAGTTCTCAAAAAGTTTAAAAGAGAATCCCAACAAAAACCTCTTAAATGTAAGGTGTGACGCAGTCCCTGTGTCCAATTCCAAAATAAATGATAAATGAGATGACGCTTACGCTGGTCGAACGCAAAAAAAAAAAAATTAAATGGAAATAACTTTATCTCGTGTTCAAAAATAATATAATATATAATATAATAATATAATAATATTCTGTTCTTTCAGCTTTTAAATTGGAAAAATTTGTCTCCCCCTGGAGAATTTTTTTATGAGAAAAAAATTTTTGGGTGCGAAGTGTGAAAGTGTAGAAAAATTATTACCAAAACTAAGTTGGAAAAAAATTTAAAAAAAAAAGTTTTATTTCAAAAAGAGGTTTTTACAATAGTTTCTTCAAAAATAAAAAATTTGCAAAAAAAAAAATTCCTACAGTGCTTTTTCGTAAAGCGATTGAGGGATGAGGACTACGCAAACTATTTCCTGAGATTTATCTCATTCAACCCCTTGTTAAATGTTAAACATTAAATAATTTTTCAACAAGCTCAAACAATACGGGAAACAGTTACTTGAATGGGGTTTTCTAAAATTTATAAATATTATATGGACATTATAAAACATTTTCGTGTAAAACTTTTGAATACAAGCTCGAAAATTTCGGCACGCCGAAAACGTTGCCGCCGCCGAGTCTCAATTACTTTCAAAGCGCAGCCGCTGACTTCTCAATGCACGGCGCACCGCCGCCGACTGTTTTAAAATCGGCGCACACGTCTAAAAAATTTTCAAAAAAAATTAAAAAAAAAATTTTTCACAAAAAAATTTTCCAGAAAAAATTTTTCAAAAAAATTTTTTCGAAAAAATTCTTTCCACATCATCCCACACACTTCCCGCATCATTCCAAACACTTCCCACATCATTCCACACACTTCCCACATCATTCCACACACTTCCCACATCATTCCACACACTTCCCACATCATCCCACACACTTCCCACGTCATCCCACACACTATCCACATCATCACACACACTTCCCACATCATCCTACGCACTTTCCACATCATTACATATCATTTTCGGTCACTTCAAAAAAAAAAAAAATTCTCATAGTCGCTCTACCGCAGCGTACCTCATTTCGGACCACTTTGACCGACTCCTGGCAACGAACCCCTCCGATTTCCATTGGCTTCGTGAGATCGATACCTTTCATTTGATAGCCCATTCACCGCGATGTGACAACTACCTGCTGAATTTTACATGTGGGACCGAGAAAAAAAGTAGATGGATACATAGGGGCACACAACACAGGAATAAAATTTTGATTATTTTCAAACATATTTTTACCATTTTTATATGGAAATTGGTCATCTTTGATTGGCGATATCTCGGCTCGTGTTCAACCGATTTTGATGATTCAAAGTGCGTTGGAATCAGGATATTAAGTAGTAAATAATTTGGAGGGGGAGCGGGGCAGGGGGGGGGGAACACCAAAGTTCGTCTATACATCGTGTCTTGTCCCAAAGGTTTTTGTATGGAGTTTTTTGGGTTTCGAGCATGATTAAAAAATTGCCTTTTTTATTACACTGGACGAAATTTAAATAAGAACTTTGTAAACTTTGTACTTCTGCGCAGATTTTCGAGGTGTTAAAATTCGGCGCAATGAAATGTTAAAAAAAAAATTATCAAAAAAATCAAAAATATTTTTCCAATTTTTTACAATAATTTAAATTCCCTCACTAATAGGCCCACTCCTAACTCAACTCTTATAACCCTCTACTGGTAAACGCTACTAAACCTCCGAGTTAGGGGCCATTCACAAAGTGCACAAGCTACTAAGGGGGAAAAAGAGTACTAGGATACATCCTAATGTATGAAAATAATGCGTGCGAGGGGGGAGGGGGTGAAAGCATCATACTTTACGAATGGCCCCTTACTGTAACCAGATAACCGATTTTTACTTTTCGGCTAATTCCCTCAGTAACCCATACATTTTCGCTACCGTGTCACCTGGGGAACGAATGTGTTTTGTGTCATGTTAATAAAAATCACATTGAAAGAGTGAAAGAGATGAAATTCGCTACCCAGATGACGGTAACCGATGGAATTAGCCTTTTTCAATTTTTATCTAAAATCCTATGAATTTCTACCCAGATGAGCAATTATTTACATCTTAGTAACATATTTACGAAGATATAAGGGAAAAAGTTCAACCGACCTTCAAAAAATCAGTTTTTCTAACCGCATGTCTCCCGTCTCCTGACAAAATGGTTCATTCCTCGTAAGCTAAACATATTATAATAGGCAGACTGTGCTCGTTAAAGTTTCAAAATTGTTCGCTCATTTTTAGTGAACAGTGTTGCCATTGAAAAGTGAAAGAGAAGAAATTCACCACATTCACATCTTTGAATTTTGACGTTCCTTTTACCTACACATAAAAGTCAATTTTTCTTCTAAAAAATTTTCATTCAATGAAATCGAAAAGTAACTCAATTAATTTAATTTTCTAACGTACTGAGCACCTTAAAAACACCTTCGATTGAAGAATCGTACGTGATAATCGTTACCAATGTTAATAATTGATAACCAAAACTATGTTGTAGGAATTTCTTAAATAAGATTAACCTGAAGGCTTGTGAGTGTGTCAGTGTGTGTTTGGGAATAAATTTCTTTTTCTCGCAGAAACCCAGAATGGATAGTACTATCGATTTGGTAGAAGTGCCCCAATCCGTTGCCAAACAGAAAAAGAAACCAAAAAAGAAAACGAAAACAACGTCAAATGACCGCACAGTTGAAGTGAATACGAGAACGAATAAAGCGAATCGAGAACATGACGATAGTCTTCAGAAACTGACGGAATGTCTTCGAATCGACGATTGTGAAAGTCTGGTTAATGGAGATAGTGAGAAGCACAATAACAATGTGTCCATTACGAATCAGTCTTGTACAGATGAACGAAATAATTGTAGTAACCAAAGTGACATCAATGCTGATGAGACTATAAATTTAGGAAACGAAAGCAATGTGGAACAGTCGCCAGACATCAATAATTATATAGAGAAAATTTGTAATGGAATAGGACATTCACCACCATCACCACCGCAACCTCATGTTACACCATCGACTAGTTCCGCCTGCACAGAAAACGCAAGACTATTATCGCCAGTCACAACGTCAATCGATTTTACCTTAAATAGTCTCATACCCGAGCGAGACATCATTACTTACAGAGTTTATGAAAATGAACTGCAAATGCCAGATATTATGCGTCTTATTCAAAAAGATTTGTCGGAGCCGTACTCCATTTACACGTACCGATACTTTATTCACAATTGGCCAAAGCTTTGCTTTCTTGCTATGCATGGTACAACTTGTGTCGGTGCTATCGTTTGTAAGTTGGACCTGCATCGGCAGCAAAGAAAACGCGGTTACATTGCAATGTTGGCTGTTGACAAGGATTATCGAAAACTAAAAATTGGCACAAATTTAGTATCGAAGGCGATTGAAGTAAGTGAAAATTTTAATTCAACAATTTAATCGTGTGAAGTAAATCTCAAGTGAGGACTCCGAAGTGAAAAAATACGAACACTTCCCGGTGAAGTTAGCTACAATTGCAGGTTAACCTGACTTAGTCTCAACCGCACCTCCCTTTGAGTGACAGTGGGATACACCCAATCAATGCGAACTTGCTAAGCGTAATGCTTGTCTCTCTACCTCATGCGAATTTCAGTGAGTACGCACTGTACTTCAATACTAGTTCGGTACCTAGGTTCAGTCATCTGTCTATTGCATTTTCTCCTGCAATCCATCTTGTGATTACACCTCTGCGACTTCCGGCGCACAATTTAAAGTTCAAAGATTGAGCGATCAGCACAATGAACAGCTTCTTTCGATTCTAACTCTTTTCACCAATTTAAAATAATTCCGAGCTTTCAACTAAGTCTGCTCTTGAAAACTTGAAAATTCGGTTGGCGTTTCATATGAAATTTTTATAAAGCTCTTCTGTAGTTGATCCACAGAAAGTCAAAATTCTTAGCTTTTCAACAAAAACACGATAGTGACGCGTGTAGCTAAGCGATTATTTCTTATGCTCAGGGAAAGTACCTGTAGCGAGCAGCTTTCCTCCATCCAATTGTAATTACCCGCATGAAATTTTTTTCGATTCATCTACACTCTGTCAATTTATATATGGTAGAAGCCATTTGTACGCGTGCAGTCTAAAAATCCCCTTTCGATGCTATTGTATGGTATGCAATTTTCAGAAAAATTCGTGTTTTCGTTTGCTTATAGACATCGGCTTCGCCTCGAGGCAACAAATACAAAAATTTGACTTAACGCTTCCCTATTGACTGTGTAATAACTGTTGTTTATTTTGTCTGAATATTAACGTGTATCGCAAACTTTCATTACAAATTGACGGTCCACTAGTAGTTCATTTTTCGGACATACCAGTGTGACAGGTTCATTCTACTATTTGTAGTATATTACATCATTTGCTGCGTGTAAAACGAGTCAAAATCACACGTTAATTTAAAAACAATTATGTACCATACTTTACCATACTTTTCTTTCTAGCGGGCTATGAACACTATTTAACTTTCCATGAATGACGTTTCCTAAATGAATACCTTTTATGTCATTTCTGTACTTACAACCTGAGTGTACGTGAAAATAAGAGCGATGTAGTCAGAACTTCTGATTCAATACAAAAACCTGATAAAGTCTGGATCAGCCTGAATCTCACTCTCCGTATCTGTTGTGACCTACTCCCCCCCCCCGTTCTTTAAGGCAGGCGTCGTTTTTGGATAAAATTAATGGAACATGTGTTTCAAAATTTGTTTCTTTCATCCACCCAGGCAATGCTCTTTTACAATGCTGATGAAGTTGTACTGGAAACGGAAATCACAAATATCCCAGCCTTGCGATTGTATGAAAATCTTGGTTTTGTACGAGACAAACGATTATTTGGCTATTATTTAAATGGAGTGGATGCTTTGCGTCTGAAACTCTGGTTCAGATGAGATCGATTACGTACGTCGTTTGTGTAACAAATTGATGGAGAGAAAATTAGTTCTTAAACGAATACTAAAATTTTGGTGTGATCGAATGGAAGTTGTAATATTTTGAGTTTGTTTCATATCTCGTATTGTTCTGCAATTGAATTACATTTTTTTTCTGCATACAACAAATTTGTGCAATGTTCCGATTGTAAAATCCTTAGTCACATTTGCAATTTGCGAACATCATCAAATAAATTATTATAAAAAACATTAATTGTAAAAATTAACTTGTTGAAACATCAATATAATTTGTAGCAACGGTATTGCAGTGATGAGAATATTCGGAATAAGAAATACCTCCCATTAATTGTTTCCTGTATAAAATTTGATTTGAATTTTTTACGGTCTTTGTTTTTATTGTGGCTCTGTATCCGTAAAGAGTCTACAGGCCGACGTCGTTAGAAAGGTAAGAAATTTTTAACTTTCGATGAGTTCAAATTATTAATATTTGGACAAGCAATGTTGTGGGCGTGAAAAAATTATTTCGGTTACTCGGTCTCCCCCCTTAGCGTGAAGTGCTTTACAAACAGTCCGTTGAAATTTTAGTATTGCAAATAAGGACTGACTGACTAAGTGTTAACAAAACTTTGACTCTGTTGCAAATTAGAACCGTACGTCCCCTTTAGGAAACTTATCCAAAACTTATTTATTTCAACTAACTACAATCGACCGAAAGAAATTGCCAAAAGGTTCAATCAATCAGCTTGGGTCGGACTCTTTTTTGTCCATGAAACATTGACCTAATGATTCTTTGTTTCCTTACCCGTTTATCATGTTGGATCAATTATGTGAGCGTTCGGTAGTTTCGGGTGGAATGCAACAATGTCACTGAATCGTGATTGGCCGTTGGTATCTGTAGCGTGAACTTCTTCGAAACAAGTGAAACCCTTTCCTTTTAACAGATCGGTAATGGCATGTTTGACGATGTGGTGTCTCGCTGTGATGAGC
Organism: Pseudolycoriella hygida; assembly: GCA_029228625.1. Taxonomy (NCBI): domain Eukaryota; kingdom Metazoa; phylum Arthropoda; class Insecta; order Diptera; family Sciaridae; genus Pseudolycoriella; species Pseudolycoriella hygida. The sequence continues at coordinate 15,309 of WJQU01003679.1, forward strand.
AGCTTCCGGTAACTCCTGGTACCGCAGATACACATTCCGATGTCGATAGAGTATTATTATTATTATTATTATTTAGAGATTCAATTACATTATTTTTCGGGTGCACAATTCAGTTTGTTTTTGAAATGCATAACTTAGTATTTTACTTCCATAATAAACTGCTGCCAATGTTTAAATTTAAAACGATGGGATCTTGGTCAGTCGAAGCAAAATGTCTTTTTGATAGAATTGGTAAGAAAATGGAAGAGATCAATGGCGACATGAGGTGCAGACAATATTTTAAATAGAATATTTCATTTGCCATACAAAGAGGAAATGCAGCTAGTGTCATGGGTACTATTCCAGATTACGCGAAAATGTTGTTGTTGTTGTTGTATTTAAAAAAAATATATTAAATGTAACATCCGTTAAATTTCATTGTTAAAATTATGGATTTTCTTCTATGGACGCCATTACCCCACGCGAGGTCGCAATTACCAGCAAGGTTCACCGAATTCAATTTGGTAGTCCTGAAGCTAAAATTAGTTTTAAAGACGAAGCGTTGAATTGCTACTTAAATTTAATTAAAAAAAATTTAATAATTTTTCATAACCATTGAAAAAAATGAGTTTGAGCTTAGGTGATCGCCATTCCCCCGCATTCCTCTATACGAAATTTGGATGCATTTTGAAAAGTTCGTAGTAAATGAAGTAAAGAACTCGTAGTTTCAGTCCAACCGTGTATTAAAAAGCTAACTATCCGGTCTACGAATATTATTTTCATATTGATTTTGTGAATTATTTGTACTCTTTCAATAAATTACCATGTGTGTATTGCGACCTGGATGCTTGCTGTTAAATTCACAAATTGATAAACAACAAAAACCTTTTTAAAGGTAAGTGTGACGCAGTCCGTAAGTCCGCTTCCAAAATTAATGATATCGTTTGAGGTGACGCTATCGCAGATAATACGCAGAATTTCGTTTGAATGGAACCTTGTGTTAAAAGTTTTGATTTCCTGAAAAAATTATAGCGCTTTCTTTGAAACAAAATTACGTTTTGTTAAAAAAAAATGCGTCACAAATGCTGGACCCACCAGCGGAATAATTTTTCAATACTTTCAGTTTTTACACGCAAAAATTTAAATTTACTCAAAAAAATCTACGCAATAAGAAACAAAAGTCAAATTTTT
>WJQU01003681.1:0-11847 GCA_029228625.1 Pseudolycoriella hygida
TGGAACAAAATCAATTTCTTTTGGAGCATTTGTATTATTTGTTGGAATATTTCTATTATTTATTGGAACATTCAGTGATCAACATTGGAACAAAACAATTTTTTTTTTGGAACAAAAAGTTTTTTTTTTGTAACGAAAGTTTTATTTTTTGTAACCAAAAAATATATTCCTTTACGAATCTCGATTCTTACCAAAAGAAACATCACATCAGATATCAGCGTCGAAACAATAGATGTAGCGTACTCGCGACTAGTCTTAAGAGGCTCGCAAGTGGCGTTTTGAATCAATGCTAATGGAATTGTACCGATGATGATACATACCAATTGAACGGTGTTCTGCAGTAACTGAGTGTTTTCATTGTGGTAACAATAGAATGACAAAGATGGTGCAGAACACCGTTCAATTAATGCTCCCCTAGCACATACTGTTTAGTACACGCCGTAAACGCTTTTTAGCGGTTTTGGTATGAACCTCTTCTTCTGTTTACAGTGCAGGTGTGTAACATTTGTGGAAAGAGAGCCCCAAATTTGGGATGCAAATTTCGAGTGATCCGTTCAAAACCGAAGAAATAAGGTTAAAAGTGCGAGATATTTTTCATTTTCTTGTTTTCTTCTAAAACTTGATTTCTTGATAACGAATTCATTTAGAAACAACACAAATATCTTTTTACTCACGAGAAATGAAGTGAAAATTTCATTCTACTCCTGCGAAAACTGACATTATATCAAAAGAAACCGAATTTTGGCACTCCTTCTACTAATGTTACTGTGGGATACTTTACAAAGATCAATGACAAAATTCAAATTTACTCAAAAGTAAAACTTTTGGTCGTAAATTAAGAATTAAAGTAATTTACCAAAAACGTCTCACACCAATTAGTGCTGAAAATTGACAGCGATCACAGAATTGAAGCTTGTTTTTCATGTTTGTTGAAAAAGTCATCTTAGCTTCAATTCAAACGCCTTCTATCAAGAACACTTAGTTAAAACATGACTTGTGGTAAGCTATAAGCGATTACCCAAAGCTAACTAATGAGATAATAGATTCTCATGATAAAATTTTACTAATGTCAGAAGGCTTCACACCATCGTGACGTACGAAAACATGTGTGCAAGTTTTCATATCCTTGTGAATGAAAACTTTTTGTTTGTTATGTGAGCTTGAGGGTGTAGGTTTCAAATTGATCATAATAGTTTTAAGTCTTTCGGCGAAGCTGTTGGGATCGGATTTGATGCTAGGTTTGAGTGTTTCAAAAAAATTGTATGGTAAACGAAGGTTGGTACCAAAAACTAATTCCGCTGGGGAAGTGTTTAGATTTTCCAGAATTATGGAACGTAATCCGAGAAGGATTATTGGTAGAGTCTCACTCCAACGAGGGTTGGCGTGACACTTGATGGCTTTTTTGAGAGTCCGATGCCAGCGTTCTATCATTCCGTTAGCTTGCGGATGATATGGGGTTGTCCGGAGTTTACGGATCCCTAGGAGTTTATTAATTTCTGAAAAGAGTTCCGATTCGAACTGTGGGCCTTGATCGGAAGTGAGTTTTTTGCAAATTCCGAAACGTGAGATCCAGTTTAGGAAAAAGGCTTTAGCGACTGTTTCTGCTTTAACATCTGCGATTGGAATGGCCTCGGGCCACCGAGTGAAGCGATCGATGCATGTTAAGCAATATCTGTACCCTTCTGAAGAAGGAAGAGGACCTACTAAGTCAATGTGTATATGTTCAAATCGTTCATTGGGTGCCTCAATTTGGCCAAGCAAAGATTTGTTGTGTCTCTGAACGTTGTTTTTCTGGCAAGGTATACAGCTCTTGCAGAAAGTCTGTACGTCTTTGTTAAGTGAAGGCCAGACGAAGTTGTTTTTGGTTAAGTTCAATGTTGCCTTTGTCCCTGGATGCGCGAGATTGTGTATATGTTCGAAGATAAGTTTGCGAAGAGGTTCTGGTATGAATGGGCGTGGAGCTTCAGTGGAAACATCGCACGTTAGCAGGACGTTATTGAAATCTACCTTCAACAGTTTGAGTCCGCTTCTTCGTGCCTTTAATTTCGTGAGTTCCGCATCTTCCTCTTGCAGTCGAGCTATGAGGTTGTAGTCGAGAGAGCTGGATAAGGAAATTGATGCGATGCAGTTGATACGTGACAGGGTGTCGGCGACGACGTTGTCTGCTCCGGATATATGCTGTATATCAGTGGAGAACTGCCCGACGAAATCCAAATGTCTGAGTTGTCGTGGGGACGCTTTCTCGTTTTTCTGATTGAATGAAAAAACGAGTGGCTTATGGTCGGTGTAAATTGTAAAAGAACGAGCTTCCAAGATGTTTTGGAAGTGTTTAATTGCAGCATATATTGCCAAAAGCTCCCTGTCGTAGGTCGAATATTTGGTTTCTGCCGTTTTGAGTCTTCTAGAGAAGAATGCCAGTGGAGACCAACCTTTGTCGGTAAACTGGTTGACGACACCTCCGATAGCTGTATCAGAAGCGTCGTCCATTAGGCAAAGTTTTGCGTCTTCTGCTGGGTGAGCGAGAGGCGTTGCGTTGACAAGCTGTGCTTTGCAACCAAGCTGTGCTTTGCAACTTTCAAAAGACTCATCTAATTGTGGAGTCCATTGAATTGGAGTTTTATCCTTCTTTTTACTTCCTTTGGTGCAGTTGAGCAAAGGAATTTGAGTTTTAGCTGCCTGTGGCATAAAACGTCGGTAATACCGAGAAATCTTTTGAGTTGTGAAACATTTTCTGGTTTTTTAAAGTTTGAAATAGCCTCAACTTTGGTATTTAGAGGTTTTGTACCGTCCTTGTTTATTTGATACCCCAGGAATTTTATTTCTGTCTGTCCCAAATGACATTTGTTTATGTTTATCACTACACCAAAATCATTTAGCCTTTGGAGTACGCTTCGTACGCTTCGTAAGTGCTGTAAATGTTCCTGCTCGTCTTTTGATGCTACCAGGATGTCGTCTAGGTAAGCGAAACAAAAGTCGAGTCCTTGAATTACTGTGTTTACGAACCGTTGGAAGGTTTGTGCAGCGTTGCACAGGCCGAATGTCATTTGTGGAAACTCAAAGAGACCAAAAGGGGTTATAATAGCCGTCTTTTGGACGTCTTCCTCGGCTACTGGAATTTGATTGTAAGCCCTTACTAGGTCGATGACGCTAAAGATTTTTTTGTTGCAGAGGAAGTGATTGAAATCCTGTACATGCGAAATAGGGTATCGGTCCGGGAGTGTGTTAGCGTTTAACCTTCTATAGTCCCCGCATGGGCGCCAACCGCCGGAAGGTTTCGGCGCGATGTGTAATGGTGAGGCCCAGGGGCTATCTGAGGGACGACAAATCCCGAGTTCGAGCATTTGATCGAACTCAGCCTTGGCTACTTTTAGTTTTTCTGGGTTCAATCTCCTTGGTTTGGAGAAAATGGGCTGGCAATTTGTTATAATATTGTGTTTCACATTGTGTTTTTTGGAGATTCTTTTAATACCCGAGAGGTCCAGGATGTCTGGAAACTCCTGTAAGAGTTGATTGTATGCGGAAAGCGTTGATAATGTTGAAATTCGCTCGGGAGGGTTTGTTTCTTTGATTTTTGTGCTAACGGCAATGTTTGTTACATTGTCCCTTAGCCTGTTATTTTTGACGTCAATCCAGAGGTCATATTTTTTCAAAAGATCTGCACCGATGATGGGAGTTTGCACGTCTGCAATTACGAATACCCAGCGTATGGGCCGGCGTAACCCTATGTTCAGTGTGAGTGTTTTGCTGCCATACGTTTTGATTTGTGAGTCGTTGGCTGCGAATATTTTGAAAAGACCGGGCCTGTTGCCCTTTTCCTTGGAGTTGGGAGGTACGACGCTTATGTCGGCGCCCGTATCGATTAAATAATCTTTCCCCGACGTTTTTTCTGTAACGTATATACGCCTAATAACGGGACTATTGTTGCGGAAGCTACATGGCTCTACACACTTCCGGGCTTCATTGCCGAATTTGGTGTGATAGAAGCATTTGTTGTTCTTTGTTACAGAGGACGCTTCTGATGGCGTTGCGGAGCGACGTCGTGATGCCCGCTTGAACCTTTTATTAGGCTTACGAAGGTTCTTTTTTAGACCTTCGATTTTGCCTTCCAGTGAGCAAACGGTGTTAACTAAATCGCTGATTTTGACGTTTTCAACAGTTACTGCTTGAACTGCTGTTGGCTCAGTTACGTCCGTCATAATGTCTGCCCTAGCGGCAAGCTCTTCGAGGCTTTTACCACTGACTGACAAAACGGTTTGGACATTTAGGGGAAGCCTTTGAAGCCACAGAGTCTTTAGGAGATCGTCCCCGACCTTACCACAAGCCAGCTCTCGCATTTTGCGTAGTAAGTCTGTCGGTTTCATGTCTCCTAGAGTTATTTCATTGAGAAGACTTAAGTGATAAGTCGTTTTTTGATTGTTTCGTACAAGTTGCATGTAGGGGGGTTCAACACGATATCACTTACTGCTGACAGAATGTCACTTTCCATTACTCCTATAATGGTGTTGTGTTTTGTGAGGTCTGTAGTGATATGGGTTGTAGCGAATTGTGCTTCTAGCTGGCGAAACCATAATTGAGGGTTTTGTTTCCAGAAAGGTGGAACTCTCACTTGGATTCGACTTACAGCACCCCCGGGACAAGCTTGTTGCTGTCCGACTGTTGCCACACTTACATTTCCTTCTTCGTTTTGATCCTGTGAAACAGAAGCATGTGAATCATCTAAATTCTCTTCGAGAATTTCGTTTTGATTGAACATTGTTGTAGTATTTGCTTGCGCTTCTGTAGAAGGGTTGATTGTGCAGTAACGTTAATTATTAAGATTGAGTTGATGAAGGTCTTATGTTGCCGTAGCAAGAAGCACCGCTTATTTCACTTGATTGCTTCCTGTGGAAGGAATGCGTGAAATATTCTTTAATTTGAATTTAGCACAGTGGCACTATGTTTGTGAGTTATATACTCAGAGCTATTTCACTAGTCGTGAAAGGTAACTTTGGGTATTATATGGAGTAGATTGAGATTTAGGTGAACTTGTTGTTCGTTTCTAGATCTAATCTGCGACTTGAACCGTGTTCGTTTGTCGGAGGAGGTCACCAATTTGTGGGAAGTTTCTAAACTAGTCGTTTGAGCTTGAGTCCACAAGACTGAATAAATATTTATTTCCAGATTATGATATTTATATACAAATGAATAAAAGGTAAACAACGGTTTCCTTGACATAAATAATTCGAAGTTTTAGATGAGAGCGTTCGATGTAATTCTCGAATGCGTTCGATGATGCGTTTGATGATTTTTTCCGAGTTTCTTAATTTGTGTGTGCCACAGGTTGTCATCTTTAGTTCCAAGGCTGGTTCTAGGGTCGTCCGACTTTAACAAAAAAATTCCTTTTATTATGTTTCAACAGATATTTGAACAGAAATATCTTCAAGGAAAGATTATAAAATAAAATTAAACAATCGAAACTTACGACACTCCAAGAAGTCTAAAAAGGAATGCAAGTACACAACATTTGCTACAAAAATAATCACCACGATTTCAGAAAACGATGTTTTCGGATGGTTGATAAAACTTTTTCGCTTACATCTGCACGAAATTAGCGCAGAAATCTCTCCTCAAGGTTTTGAATGAAATATACGGACTTACGGAAAACAAAAAAAAAAAATTGGCTAAAATCGGCTTAGTAGTTCTGACTGGTAGGGACCATTGTATAGGCCTAACTCGCGCTACGTGACTTGGTGGTTTTTCATAGATATTTCTTTAATGATGAGATTTTTGTGTTGTGTTGAAGAGAAAATAGGGGAAAATTTTGTTGTCCTGGATGTATCGATCCAATGTCTGTCCCTAGCAAATAGGCCGGCCCAAAGGTCGACCCCAAAAAATATGTTTTGCATTGATGTTAAGAAAACTCAGCAGAGCATTGTTGCCCACTACAAGTGTAGATGGGTCCAACCTAGAGCTCTGGGTTGGTCTGTTGGTCGGCTCTAGCACAAAAAAATTAGTAAATAATTATGAGTCAGAACTGAAAATAGGTGACTCTGTGTGACTATTTTAAGCTATAAGACATAGTTTTGACATATTTCCTGGAAGATTAAAAATTCTGATCAATTCTTGAAAATGAATGAAATCAACTGATTTTGTTTGCAATGAAGTTAGCTTCGGTTACAACTGCAGCCAACTTCACGTTGAGTACTACTTGCAAAGATCGAAACAAAAGACTGTCACGCCCCTGGCCAAGAATCACATCACAGCTGATTCGAAATATCAGTGTTTACAGTTTTCAATTTAGTGTTGTCATTTTTGAATTTTTTTACCATAACAGTGTTGGCATGTTACATCGGTTGTACTGTGGGCCAGAGAAATTATAAATCGTCAAATGGGTTATAAAGTGTTTTGTGGGGACGCAGTCAGCAGTAAATTGAGATAGATATTCGGTGTCAAAGGGAAAGTTGTTGGGATGGGTATGTAGTGTGTCAGGGTGACCAACAAAATGGCGGTCCGTGGTATAGGGGGCACGTAGGAGTAGAAGTTATTCTTTTTTTTAACTTTGTTTGGTTTGAGATAGATGTTCGGTGTCAAATGTTTGGGTTTTTGGTTTTTGGGTTGGGTGTGTAGTGTCAGGGTGACCAAAAAAATGGCGTACGTTCGTATGAGACGGAGTTAGGGGTGGAAATTATTTTTTGTTTGAAACTTTGTTTTTGCTGGTGTTTGGTATAAAAAATAATTCTGACATCATCATCATCATCATCGTCATCATCAATTTAACATCATCACACCTTTATGCACGTTCTCGTTTATTGCTTACAGAATGTTCTCAGTGCGGTGGCGGGGTGCCCCCTAGGGGGCTACGAGATTTTACTAGCAATAAAGCGTCGCAGGCACGTAAAGCGGCGCAGGCTAATAATTAGCGGGGGTCCAGGGGGCGGCAGCCCCCTGGTATAAAAATTAATTCTGATAATTATATCACCACTTTATGCACCCACCCCCTTCAAACAAAATCCGAGTGCGGTGCTGACGTGCCCCCTAAGGGCTACGAGATTTTATGAGCAATAAAGCGCCGCAGGCTAATAATTAGCGCGGGTCCAGGTATGAAAAATATTTCTTTCACACTAAATCACAGCTTAATTTACGTACTCCGAGTTTGCGCGAGGAATCCTGCGAGCTTTAGCGAACAGGTTCCGAGCCTCCTCGCGCCCACCCTCCTATTACAATTCCGAGTGCGGTGGAGGGGTGCCCCCTAGGGGGCTACGGGATTTTATTAGTTTAAAGATATTTGCGTATATTGTTTCACAGGTAAAAAAATTAACGTAATATTAGCCACTTGGAATTGTTCAAGTAAGTGTAACCACAAACGAATGTTGTAATAGTACTAAAAAGGTTTTCAAGATGTATTAAATGACCCTAATCTAATTAAACATTTTTCCCACGATATCAGAAATCATATAAAGGAGGAAGTAAACGCGGAAATAAACGTGTAGATGCACCAATAATCCATTAAACTCTTCTCTTTGGAGTATTCTGAAGAGGAATCAATGATTTCCCCTTAACAAGAAATGTTATCATCTCTTAGTTATGTTCAATTTAGCTAAAGTCTGTATTTTCATTGATTTTGGTGCTTTTTTCACTACAGAAGCTTGAACACGCGGGTATAAGAGGAACTTCTCTGGAGTTACTGAAGGATTACCTGGCGAATAGGAAACAATGTGTAACAGTTAATGGTGCTGTGAGCTCAATGAGAAAGATTGAGATTGGTATTCCACAAGGGAGTGTCCTTGGTCCATTGATGTTCCTCGTATACATAAATGACATGTACAGGCTTTCTATTACTGGAAATCCTTACCTGTTTGCGGATGATACAGCTCTTTTCTATTCCGCTAAATCTACTGATCACAATGTACAAAACATGAATGATGACATAGCATTGCTTAAAGACTTTCTGGACACTAACAAGCTAACCCTGAATGTCAACAAAACCAAGGCAATGCACTTTAGAATGCACAGAGGGCCCCAAGCGGGGGATATCACCCTTGAAGGTATACGAATTGATGCGATGAAAGTGTACAAGTACCTTGGACTTATTCTGGATGACAAACTTATCTGGGACGCCCACATCTCGAGAATGTGTAGCAAAATGGCATCAGTCTGTGGAGTTTTATGTAAATTAAAGAGACTATTGCCAAGGTCGGTGCTACTGAAGATATACTTCGCGTTGGCGCACTCATGTCTCATGTACTTGCCTGCTGCGTGGGGAACCGCATCTAAAACTGCTCTTCGGCAGCTACAAGTCATGCAGAAGAGATGCTTAAAACACGTAGGCAAGCTTCCTCTTCGTTACCCTACCAAAGAGCTCTTTCGGTCACACTTTCCTTCTATCCTTAATGTTGACAGTATTGTACGCTTCGGCGTGTGTACTTATGTATATGAGGCTATCAACGAACACTCCCATAGCACTCTAAAGTTTGCAAGAACGCAGCACAATTACCACACACGGAATAGAACTATCCTCAGACCAATCTCCTCCAAAACCAAAGTTGGCCTTAAAGCAATGACCGCCCTTGGCAGTGCTCTATTTAATTCTTTGCCTCGAGAAATTAGACAAGCTCCTCCCCACCGATTCAGACTTGCACTCAAAGACTTGCTGCTACGAACCCAATTCAATTAGTAACAAGGATAATTCACTCCCTTACCATACCTTCTACTTTGGCCCCCCTCCTCCTCCCTAACCTTTTACTTTATCTCCTTCTATTACCTTCCACTGATTGCCATTCCACATAACTTCTGCAGTTGCCTGCTATTTCTCCCCACCGCTACTACCATCATCCACCACTACTCATTGCCATTTTGCTCAATTACTGCTATTCCCCAGTCATACGACAACATCTAACAGGCTTTTGACATCGACATCAGTATAAACAAACATGGAACATTATTTTTGGTGCGCTCGAAGTATCATCTGCCTGCTTGCCCCATTCGCCATGCTCCTGCCGACCTACTAAGACGTCATCTGCTTCATACCCTGCATCGTAATTTATGCTGTCGTTCCTTTCTCATTTTTTTTCTTTATCCATACTCGCTAATAGGAAAATTTTCCCAAAATTTTGCATACGAATTAAGTAACCTTTCCTTTGTTATTTCAATTTGATTGCAATTTAGTTTAATTTCTTATTTTACCACTTCTTCAAAGTTGTTCAACAGTGAAGTGCAATTTGATCTTTTTTATAAGAGGCTCTATTTTCTAGAAAACTTTATAAAATATGTAAATTTCAAGATGTAAAAATAAATATCATATCATTTCACACATTTTGTAGTTGAACGACCCCTAGATCCACTCGTATCTGATTGCTACCATATTGACTTTTTATCAGGGTACCATAAAGGTCTGTTTTTAGTCAACTCCGCCAACTTTGGCAACACTTTCATTTTTTGGACCCCTTAATGCTGAAATAGGTGTGAGTCAGTCACGTGTCAACCGATTTCAAAACGGTTTGCTTTCCTGAGTTCGTTATGAAGTTCTCTATCCGCAAAAAAACCTCTTACAGAGGAGGTGTGACGCAAGTCTTTATGTCTGCTTACAAAAGCTGTGAAATCAGAAAAGTGTGACGCATTAATCATCAGAGGTAAAACTTTTTTCTTCCAGTTACAAAAGTTCTCAAATCAGAGGGGGGTGACGCATTAGGCTTCGATTCGCAAAGAAAATTTTTAAACAAAATTACGTTGAGTTCAAAAAATTGCGTCACAAATGCCAGACCCAACGACGAAACAATTTTTCTGTACTTTCAGTTTTTACGCTGCAAAAATTTGACTTTCATTTCTTATTACATCGTTTAGGGTAAATTTAAATTTTTGCGTGTAAAAACTGAAAGTTCTGAAAAATTATTCCGCTGGTGGGTCTGGCATTTGTGACGCAATTTTTTGAACTCAACGTAATTTTGTTTAAGATACGATTCGTCCAAATTTTTTTAAGATAATCGAATTTCCGATTATAAAAATTAAACGTTCGCAGCCTGTTCTTAAATAGAAGGCAAATTGATGAAATGAGAGAAATTAAACGTTTACAGCGTTATCTGAAAATATAAGGCCTATAATGAATGCCGTAATAATTTTTTTTACAAGACAAGTTGATCCAAAGGAATGGCTGGGAGCCTAAAAGTCAGAGCTTTCGTTAATTTTTTTTTATTCTTAAGCAAAGATTTAACGGATGGTTTACGGAAGCCGAGGGACACATGAAAAACTGATAAGTGTTGTTGATAAATGTTTCGTTTTTTGTAGGTCGTTGTGAGCGGAAACAATTGTAAAAAATTTAAATCTTGGAATTTTTTTTTTCAATTTTCCAAAGCAAATAACAATTCTTTTACGCAATTTTATTAAATTAACCTTTCTACATTGGGCGGGCATTAAGTAGTTTTTGGAACCGTACCACTTAACATTTTCGATTTTGCGTATCACCGGAAATATGTTTCATTGAAAATTTGAGAATAAGAAATTCACCTGGGATTACCGAATATGCTGCAACATATTTTTGACAATGTTGTAGAAAATGCCCATAGAGCGAGAAAATAGCTAGTTTCTAATCTAAGTCATACAAAATATTTTGTGTAGTTTTTGTTCGTTTTTGATGTTGCTGGTGTGTATTGTATTGTATTGTTTGAGTAGTTTTGAACAGTCATTAGAAGTAGCAATTAACAATTTTTTATTAATTTTTTTTCAATTTTTTTTTTTTGTTTTACATTAAAGGAAATATTATGGTTCTTTTTTCAACTTCGATTCTTAAGTGGCCAACCATGAAGTACGTACGGTCTTAAGGTCTTACGGTCTTCATACATTTTTTTTTGTTTTTCATATATTCCTGTGTGCAGATGGGGTGAAAGGGTCCGAAATGCGTCTTTTCCGCATAAGTACTTTATGGATGTCCTCTAAACGAAAGATTAACATTTCCTTTAATTTTCATTGTACATTCAATTCTATTACATAATTTCATCGCATAATTTTTCCTCCATCCGTCTAGGTAACTGTATTTACTTCCTGTTTGAAATTCATGCGGTACCTCAAGTTGTTACTTCCGATAATACCGCGCACACAAAGTACGAAATAGCTGTTTACCTGTACAAGATTCTTTTGAAACTACCGCGTAAAACTGAAACACTGAAAGTTTGGAGCGATGGACCGAACAGTCAATTTAAAAACAAGTTTATTGGGGCATTGATTCAACTTTTGGAAAAATTGTTCAAGATAAAGATTTGCTGGAATTTCTTTGCAACGTCTCACGGAAAAGGTTGCGTAGACGGCATCGGGGCGGTTGTTAAAAATCGAGTGAGACGATTAGTGAAGTCACGTTCAAAGATAGTAAATTGCTCACAAGATTTCGTCGACGCATTCAACAGCGAAGATTCTGTAATCAAGGTGTTGCATATGAGTCAATGTGATGCCCTACGAATTGGTGCCCATTTGAACCTCCAACATGTATTTGATAATGCCCCAACTATACCAAATGTGTCCCGTTTTCACCAATTACGTGTAGTTAACAGTAACGTTGTGGGTTATTATACTTCTCAGGAGGGGTATGATAGTGCCAAGCCTTGACTGAAATGCCGATTCGTTTGATTAAATTTTTTTAAGGACTTTTTTTATTGTCGTAGTTAAGTTTCTTCTTGCATTTTCCTTTTAATATTTTTTTTTGTTATTGTTTGAATTTTAGATCATTTTAAATCAAAAGGCTGTGAAATTAACCAAACCAATTTTAACCAAATTATGTAAAATTTTTAACTTAAATTAACTTAATTAAAAAAGAATTTCCACAAAATTAGGGCCCTGTGAGCATTGTACTTTAACAGTTGCAATGATAGTAATTTTTAAGTT
>WJQU01003682.1:0-12081 GCA_029228625.1 Pseudolycoriella hygida
GGGTTGCGGCTTAAAGACCCCACACCGGAAGGTATAAACGGTCTATAAAGTTTGATGATGATGATGATGATTGCCCTCTGCGATTGTCCTTTCAAGATGACTCGGTTCACATTTATTAACTTTTGTCTTGAATAGATTTGTTTTTTTATGTAATTACAATAAGTTTTGTGATTGAAGTATAGACGGCATATTCAGGTCATCATGTCAGATATTATGTGGAAGGGGAGACCGGGGCTATTCGGGCCGGATTTTTTCTTTTTGATGTCGACCTCACAAAAAATTATATTTTGCCATGTGTAATACACCGTTGGAAAGATCTTTTCAAGTACTATAAACTTATCGCAATTGATCAATGAAAATATTTGAAAATTATAGAAATTTCGGTCTTCGAGCATACCTACCTCAAAAATGAAGTCTCAAATTTGACGGGGCTAATCGGGCCATCATAGGGGGCTAATCGGGTCACCCTTAAATTTTGTCAAAATTTCAACTTTATTTGTTTATGTTTGTTGATGTTTGAGTTTGTACATGGAAATTATGGAAAATATTTGTGTGACTAATCGATTATTCTTTCTCTGTTTCAATTTCTGAGAAACAGTTAACGCAAGTAAAAATGTCGTCAGTTGTTCTCACACAGTTCACGTGAGCTTTACGGCGGCACTCTATGCACAGCTTGTAACGATCTTTTGACATGACAGTATCTGCACAAACACAGCAACTGGAAGTCAAATCATCATCTCCCCAGTCCGGTTGTAAACGTGGCTTGGCACCACAACATTTGAACGGTTGAATGCTGTGGCTCGAGCCGAGCTCGTTGCTTGTGGTTTTCGGACGGACAAGGCTGGGTGGCGTTTAAAAAAAGATGAAAGCCAATCAACTCCGGCCATCGATGAGCGTATCCATTCATTTAGAGGGTTGTTTAATTTCACGGACAGGTCGTATGCAAGGGAGCGCACTTGCTTAGAAGTAAGACCAAAATACATATCGCTCGATTTCAGAAGATATTTTGACAGAGAATCCTCAGCTTCTTGAGACAAAACCTGCGAAATATTGAAAGAAATAATTGAATAAATCAAAACGTGTTCCATTCGAACAATTGTGGGAGACTTACAGTTTTGTGACCAGGATCAACAGTGACCACTTCGCCTTTTCCAGCTTCCTCTTCCGATGTGTGTGTTAACCATCGTTGTAAAGTTGTTCTTGAGATTCCTTGTAATTTTGCTGCTTTTCGAACACTCTGCTTATCACTGATAACACAGCCAACCTCATTTTTGCTTTATCCAAATCTACCCGTTTTCGCTTGTATGTTCGCACCATGTTGCTGTAACATCACAAAATAATGAAAAATGACTTTACAAAATGGCATCTATATTCCTTAATGACTTATGTCGAACATACGCGTGGCCCCATTAGCCCCGCATAAAAGTGACCCGAATAGCCCCGCATAAAAGTGACCCGAATAGCCCCGTGACGTACTGTCATCTTCGACGCACAAAAATTCCCAAAAATTATTCTTGCGCTATGAAAGTTGAAGGGCATCGGAATCAGCTCGACTTTATTGATCGACTTACACTTACCCGATTTGTGGTAGCTTTAAATTACACAAAATAAGAACAAAAAGTCTTAGAATTTTTTTTTTTTTTTACTTTTCGCAAACTATACTACGTGCAAACTTCACAACTGTCATCAGAAAAGTCAATCTTTCATTAAGGCGCATTCACACATAATGTCAGCATGTTCCTATGACACTTGGTTCCAGAGATATGATGACTGACCCGAATAGCCCCACGGCCCTAATAGCCCCGGTCTCCCCTAATGGCAATTTCGGATAAGAAGGTATGAAAATCAACCAAGAATGCTATATATTGTAAGACGTGTCAAACTAGATGATGGCGGTTGTTTGATTGCAGTCAAATCTGGATTCCTTTCCCGAAGTTTGTTCGATTGGGAAGTGACGGAAGACTTGTGGGTGTCATTTGAGAAGACTGACTCGGAATGGTTGTTTGTCAATGTGAAGTACATAAACTGTAATAGCACGTTTGAGCAGTATAACAAACGTTACAAGAAAATTGAGGAAATTATGAATGTTTGTTCTCCGAACAGCGAATTCTTACTGCTCCGTGAATACAATCTCTCGGACTCTGTTGAGTGGGATGTTGACTCTGACGGTATTTGTGCTGCCTCTAATGTGCAAGGTCAGAAGAGGATGATGGCGAGTGCTCTGGTTGACACGCTGTCATTGACTGGTTTGAATCAATTTAGTTGCGTTAGGAACGAAATGAATCGAACGCTTGATCTTGTTATCTCCAATGTCGAGCATACGAAGCTGTGAGTTGCGGAAGATGTCGACCCTCTTGTTGAGATTGACAGGCAAGATCCGGCTCTGGGAATCACCGTGGACTTAAAGCCGTTGAAATATTTTAACGAGAAAAGTCTCCCGAAGCTTAACTTCTTTCGGGCTGATTACGCGAAACTGAAAAAATTGATTCGGGGCATTGACTGGGTAAATAAACTAGGTCATTTGAGCGTCGATGATTCTGCGAGAAGATTCTATGAGTTGATCAGTGCATTGCCTGTGGATGTGCCTAAAGTCAGACGTATCACAAGTAAGTTTCCGTGCTGGTACTCAAACGAACGAGCTGATGAAGCTTATTAATCGTAAATCCATTGCGAAGCAATCATACGATGCAGAGGTAAAATGGGGCATCGACGCTGTAGAAGCTTATAAACGATTCTCTGACTTACGGAAGCATGTCTAACAGCTGAAGTGTGAGAATGAATACGTGTCGAATATTGAAGAGAAGCTGTCCTCTAATACGAAATGTTTCTTCTCCTACACCAAACGTGGCCAAATGTGATGCAACGTGATGGCGTCACTGCTACCGATAGGCAATCGGTTTGTGATCTGTTTGCTGAGTATTTCGCATCAGTGTATCAGGGACAAAACCATAAGAAGGTGTATGGAGATCAGATTCTGCCAGACTTCGATATGTCTCCCATAGCGAAAGAAGAGATTAAATCCATCCTTGTCAAACTTGTTCAATAGCCCTGATGTAATTTCAGCTATATTTTACAAGAATTTGTCATATTCGATTTGCTTACCGTTGTAAATACTGTATAACAAATCAAAAAAATCGAGAAAATTTCCTAATCAGTGGAAGATCAGTTTTGTGCTGCCAACCTTGAAATCTGGGAGCCGTTCCAAATTAGAAAAATATCGTCCTATAAGCATCCTATGTGCTATATTGAAAATATTGGAACGAATTATGTTCAACCGTCTCTATGACCACATTAAGGAGTATATCAGTGAATATCAGCACGTACTTGTGTCGGGCCAATCAACTCAATCTAACCTGTTGGAAATGACGCTTTTAGTGCGGTTTGAATTTGAATTTTTCATGCGACATATGAGTAAATTACGTACGTTTCCACGCGATCAGAGCAAGATTTGGAACTGGTAGGAGTTAAAGGGATCCACAACCACTGGTTCATACCTGTTTGACTGATAGAACGCAATTGGTCGTGATTGGAAGTGCGAGGTCCAAAGAGATTAAACCAATATCTGGTATCCCGCAAGTTTCGATTCTTGGACCTCTGCTCTTTTTGATATTTATAAACAGTCTCCCATCAATTTTCAAGTCTTCATGGAGTTCGCTTTTCGCAGACGACCACAAATTATCGAAGAAAATAAACAGCAGACAAAACTGCTTAAACCTACAAGCAGACCTAGATTTACTGGCGAAGTGGTGCAAAAATCGCTTGCTCAAATTGAATGTAGAAAAATGCCATACACTGAGATCACATATAAGCCTAGTAAGATCGACTTTGATTACTCCATCAATGGTGAAAGTACTTTGATGAAAAAGCGAAGTTGAACTATCAAAGAAAATTCACAAGACTTTTATATTATAGGTTCAATTGGGTCAAGCCGGACTATTATACGAGGTTGAAGCAACGTCATCATTTTTTTTGTTTTTATAAAAAAAAGCCGGACTGTCAAGCTTTTCCAAATTTATATGTATTTTTAAATTTTTTAATTTCTTAAATCAGAGAAGCGTTGCATTAAAATAATTAAACATGCCTCCCAGCCGTCTCATCATAGCCGGCATACCTATCCTTCCCTGCCTTCTCAACCGTCTCAGGTTTTCTCTTTCCAAGTCCAAAATGCCGAAATTGATCATAGACGGAGGAGAGTCCGTACTTGTTGTATTGCTTGTTATCCTTCTGTTGTTCGTGTATGTTCCTATCGGTCGTTGATTATCGCCAGTAGCTTTTTGACGACACATTGGACATGTATCATCTCTTACCAACCACGTTAATACACACTTGGCGTGATATTTGTGCTGTAAAATATAAATAAAATCATGTGAAACATATGCTAAGCGGAGGTGTAGCAGAAGGTTATATCGATCGATCACTTAACAACAAATGGGTTCTGGGAGTAGGTCTAAGAACAGTGAGAGACTGACAATTGCATCCACTCAAATAAATGGAATTTCTCGTGTGATTAACCACATTATTCCGACATCAGCATCTGCTGGCGCTAAATTGCACATTTAATTTTTATCAGAACTAATGTATGAAAAGAAAATGTTCAAATAAAAAAACCACTCAAAATTGGTGTCATCTTAATGTAGACTAGGAAAGAATTCCGAAAAGGTTTATTTCAAGATTGAGGAACCTCACGACCACGACGTTAAAAGGTAATTTCTTAATTTTGAGTATACGCTACACTACACTTAACTTTTTGGCATTACAAACAACTCTGTCAAAACCATTGAAAAACCTATTTTTTCGATAATTTCTAGCTGAAAATTAGCATTGGACCCAAATATTATTAATGAAATCCATAGATATCATGCTCGCGAAGCGATTGATAGAAAGCTGGAAAAATTGAATGTGTTTCTTAGGCACAATTCTAAGACAAACATCAACTCATGGACTTTTAGGTTAAATCCATCAAAGCGCGTGTTTGTTGATCAAATGTGGTTCAGAATCGTAAACAATTTTTTCCAACTATCGTTCAACCAATCCCGAAAAAACGGACCGTTCAGTGTACTTTCGAGTGTCGAAATATGTCGTATTTCGGTCTGGAAGAACAGAAAAGATTTGTTCATTAAATTTTAGTGAAAAAAAAGACTTTGAAAGTCGGTTTAGTTTTACTAGAGTTAACAGACAGACGGACGGAAATTTAACCGAAAACGCACGAAACGCGTGGTAAACGCCAGATTTCCTTGTTTAAAAAAATATTTATTTCAATATTCAACTTACGTTGCACGGTAATGTGACAAACATTTGGCCTGTACACAACACTTCAAAACAAACTATGCAGTTATCGTTATCGGTGAAATCCATCTTTAGTTTACAAGAAAGTTTTATTTTAACACACAAATTTCGGACAAGCAAAAATCGTCTGATCAACGCTGATAACTTATAGCGAATAAACATTTATTTCTTTTTCTCAAAAGTCATAGCCTCAAAACTGACACACACACCCACCCAAACGAAAAAACTTCATGGTAACGGCGGCTCAATTATTTTCGATCAGAGAAATGATAATGTATTTTTTTCCCAAATTGAACTCATATTATGAAACAGGATTGTGTCGTCCCGGAATAAATTCGTCTCTTCACCAGACAACTAGTCGAAAGGGGGCGTTTATTTCTCAAACGACCAACTAGGTCATGCAACGGCTAACGAAGCCATCACAAACAAAGGCCACACATCTGGAAACTTTCTATGAAGCTGGTAGTTGTAGATCCTCCCCCGCGTGGACTTTGGTGCGATTTGATGTAAAGGTCCGAGTTAAAAGTCGTTGGTAAATACTTCCGATTGGTTGGCTATTCTTTTGGCTGGTCGAACCGAAATTCTTCAAGAATCGACGAAAAAGGCGATAAGGCTATCGAAATCGTCGAAACGAATATTCGAAACTTTCGCGACGAGGTTAATTCTTATTCCCATAAAAATGGTGGGAGGAATATGCGTCTCGAAATAAAATTGATGTTGGTATTCGAAATTGGTTGGCTGGTCAACGTACAAGTTAGTTTGTCAACGAAAGAATTGGCAATATTTCACCATAAGCGGTAATTCCGAGAGGCTGGTTATGCTTCAACCTCAGCGGTCTTGGTCGAGCCGAAGTCCTCAACAATTTGGAATGAAGGTGCCAATGCCACTTTATTAAAAGTCATAAAATTCGAAGGATTTTTTAAAAAGATATTGTCGTTTTCTGTGCCTAACATGATAATCGGCTTACATTCGGCTGCTGGTATCTGTGGTGTGGTCATATTTTAGTTGAACTTGTTTTTCGTTGTTAAAATAACAAAACTGAGCATTATGAAATGTGAAGATTTCCATGAAAATGTTAAAGAAAGCAAGTTTCATGCAAATTACCATTTTTCTTGGGTATAGTTAGTATCTTTTGACCTCTATCGGCCCAATATACCCTAGTAGTGAGCTAAGTTTCAATCAAAGTAGCTGTTGGGTAACCTATAATACAAAATTAACCGAGAACTGTAGAAATGAAAAAGATTTTTTCTAACATTTGATTGAACATTGATGAAACTTTTGTCAAATGTGAAATTTGGCTACTTTCAAACGGTACATTTTCTGGATATATGTGACCTACGTCCAAAGCGACTTCTGATTCGGAAAGGGCATACCCAAATTGGCCTAGATGTGACTCTGATGTGACTTTTTG
Organism: Pseudolycoriella hygida; assembly: GCA_029228625.1. Classification (NCBI taxonomy): domain Eukaryota; kingdom Metazoa; phylum Arthropoda; class Insecta; order Diptera; family Sciaridae; genus Pseudolycoriella; species Pseudolycoriella hygida. The sequence goes on from WJQU01003682.1 coordinate 6,698, forward strand.
AGCCACAGCGGGTACATATGGGAACGCCTTCGATGTAAATTACCGGGTTTTTGCTTATTTTTAGCATGTTTTGACCTCCCCTGGCTCTCTATAGACGAGATGTGACCACATTCAAATTGAAATTACTTTTTTATGATCCAAAAGACATAATTATCCGGAAAATATGAAGATGTGAAAAAATGTGATACACATTTTTTTTCCACAGATGTGAGTCACATTATGTGAAAAAATGAGAAATGTGAAATTTTTGAAGGCAAATTCTCAGTTTCTATGATACTTACGTCCAATAATGAGTCACTTCTCAATTCTGGGGGATGCGGGAATCGTTAATAATTTTTATTTTTTGTTAATATTATCAATCTGCGATGAAATCACATATGAGCAAGTTGTTAATGTAACCCGTGTTATGTTGTGAAAATTTAATTTTCTGGACGAACTGGACTTCCACCGAGAAGGCCCGGGTTCAAGCCCCGGAATGGGGAATTTTTCCCTGAGAAATTATAGAGCGTACAACGTCCCTAAGTTCATCCAAGCTTCATAAATTGGGTAGTTACGGTATTCAATGGCCGTAACGAACTGTACACAATCATTAGCTCTGATGACGTCACTCAAAAACAGATGCAAGATTGTGTATGAACAAAGAACACCATGCAATGGAAATACGTGGTTGCAAGCTCTACCGCTGCTAGAACGTCATGGATGGCGCTGACAACAGTACGACGGAGCTCGTGAACGATGACAGCCCCAGTAATCAATCGACTGCGGATCACAATGCAACCATCGGCATAGAGATGTCATCACTTGGTCGCCGAACTGTTGGTTTTCACCTTCCTCCCGGCATACTAACACATCAAGCCTCTACGACAATACGAGAAACCTTAACTCATCAATGTACTCTAGAATTACTTAGATGTAAGAATGTATATGTGAATTAAGCAAAGCGATGTAAATGTAACTGAAATTAATTGTAAAAAACTGAAAAGATTTTAAAAAATAACCATACGAAATAATAATAATAATAATAATTTTCTAAACATCAGACACTTTAAGAAAAGTCATAACATTCGAAGGATTTTTTAAAAAATATTGTCGTTTTCTGTGCCTAACATGAGATTCGGCTTACATTCGGCTGCTGGTATCTAAGGTGTGGTCATATTTATGGTTGAATTTGTTTTCGGTTGTTAAAATAACAAAACTGGGTATTATGAAATGTGAAGATTTCCAAGAAAATGTTAAAGAAAGCAACTTTCATGCAAATTACCATTTTTCTTGGGTATAGTTAATATCTTTTGACCTCTATCGGCTCACTATACCCTAGTAGTGAGCTAAGTTTCAATTAAAGTAGTTGTTGGGTAACCTTTAATTTAAAATTAACCGAGAATTGTGGAAATGGAAAAGATTTTTGCTAACATTTGATGAATAACTATACCCAAGAAAATTGGTAATTTGCATGAAAGTTGCTTTCTTTAACATTTTCATGGAAATCTTCACATTTCATAATGCTCAGTTTTGTTATTTTAACAACGAAAAACAAGTTCAACTATAAATATGACCACACCATAGATACCAGCAGCCGAATGTAAGCCGAATCTCAGGTTATTCACAGAAAACGACAATATCTTTTTAAAAAGTCCTTCGAATTTTATGACTTTTAATAAAGTGTCTGATGTATAGAAAATTAAACTTTCACAACATAGCACGGGTTGAAAAAAATGAAATTTCACATTTGCGAGGCAAATGTGACTCACATATGTGAAAACAATTGTGAAAATGTGAAAACACATGTCCACATTTCTCGACTCAGAATGACTTTTTCGATAAAAAAAGCAGTCTGGCACAAAAAATGTGGCAAATGTGCAAGAAATACAGCTCAGTACTTAAAAAAATATATAAAAACGTACGTAAATTAAAAAAAAAAACACAAAAAATACCGATCACATAATACGTCGACGAAATTCTTTTTGAGGCTACACGCATCCTATCGGCGTCATGTAAAATACACGAAACATAAATTTGGAAATGTATGTGAGAGGTTGGGTTTAGTTACAGCGACTTGCATAAATTTACAGGACATACGACGAGTTGCGTATTAGACACTGAATAATACAATTTCATACTATTAAATATAGTAGACATTATTATTCGTAATATTTTTGCATTTATCCATTGTACGGATTGCAGACACAGCGCTGTGCTAACTTTTCACAATTCCCGCAACTCCCAGAGAGTAAAAAAAACTGTATTTCACTCAAATACGTCAAGTGGAAAATTAATTATTTCTGCAGATTCGAAAGTATGCTACTGTTACATTCTCTGGGGCCACGGCATTCAATTTTTTCATAAAACGTCCACATACTCATTCCACCCGGTACGGCCGGTGCGTGAGCTGCCCTTATCATTTCTCTGCTTTCGTACCACATTTATCTACACAACAACCCAGTATAGAGAAAACGCTATACTGTCACACTGTTTGTAGAAATGTCAAAGGAAAAAGAAATTTCGAAAATTCGCCATTTTCCAATTTTGACCATTGTGTTCGTCTACACCAAATTGGTTTTAGACCCGATTTCCACAAACAATTTTTTCTTAGTGTTCAAGCGAATGGTTCAACGGAAAGAAAACGTGATAATTGACTTCAAAGGGAATGCAGAACAGCTTTGTCGCTATTTCTGTGATCGGATACATCCTCCCAACCTCCTCCTCCTTGTCATACGCTTTGAAAATCTTCAATTTCGACGATTGAATTGGAATCGTTTAAAAATCTGATTTGATCGGACGTTCGAAGCCGTATGCATGCCAAACGTCATTGACGCTGATCAAGTGTTCAAAATGTACTATTTCCAATTGTTTTGTCATAAACCAGTTGTTTCCTTGCGTGTTTTTTAAACTGAAATCTGCCGTAACAACTTCACAAAATATTTTTGTTGTACGATTGAGCAGTTTCGGTTTCTTGAAAACTGGAAAGTTCTCTTCATTCGATGCTTCTAAATAAAACCAAATTATTATTGACATCACAGCAAAAACTTCTTAAAAGGTAAGGTGTGACGCAGTTCTTAAGACCACTTCCAAAAAAAATGATATCGCTGGAGGTGACGCTTACAATACAACATTAAATGTAAGGTTTTTGGTCAGATTTTTTTGTAGCTGACTGCGCCACGACCGGAGCGGTAGCCAACTTATCTTTCACAAAGTTCGCTAATTTCTTTTCTTCTATTCTGTTGCACAACTCAGCTTGTAGAGTGTTGTGTTTTGCTCTGCCACGCCTTTGAAAATAAATTTTTCATTAAATTAACTACGAAAACTGCAATTTTAGCAGCCCAAATGAGAGCTGAAAATTAGAAATCACAACTCCAAAATCAAGTGAGGACAGAAAGTCATCACTTTAGCCCATACGAAGTAAAGCTACATGAATTACAAGAAGCGAAGGAGAATATTTTTCGAAATTTTCCCAGACACTTGAAGTTCTTCGAAAAAGGGGTCTTAAGTTTACCACGATGTTTGTAACCAGTCGAATTTCGACGCAGGAGTTTGTCACTTTTTCGTTCTATGCTCTAAATAAGAAAAAATGGAAAACAATTTTGTCCGTCCGTCCGTCACCGCGATAACTTGAGTGAAACTTGACCGATTTTAAGAATTTTTTTCCTGTAAGGTAACCAAAACCGCTTTTATGAGATTGAATCTGGACACTCTAGGGCCGTTTAATTGGTTTTTGGTCTTTTGTACATAATTCGCGTGAATCTTTTCCGATACACTTACGGAAATATATTTTTGCATCAAATAGAATTTTGTACTTCTGCGCAATTTTTTGCAGTGTTAAAAAGCTGCCTAGAAGTACGAAATTCTATTTGATGCAAAAATATATTTCCGTAAGTGTATCAATAAATTTTTTCTTGTTGGAAAAGTCTGAGTATGCCGACAATTTATGGAAGAACGTTGTTTGATTTTGAGTCCTTGTACTCAGCCACGGCCCTACAGCTGAGTCTATACTAGGGCCAAACGTGTTTTTTCGACATAAATCAGGTAAATCTTTTCGACCTGAAAGACCATTAAAAAATTTGGACAAAATCGGTTAAAAACTTTCGAAGGTAAAGTGGTCATAAACGTGGTGTTTTGATGGTTTTAAATAAAAGATATGAACATCAGAAAATCACAAAAATTAAATTAGTGAAAATCTGTTGAGTGGTTCGGGCTGTAGAGTCCTCAGTGTGGGCCCAACCCACACTACGCGACCCTACACGACATTTGGCGGTTTTTCGTGAATATTTTTTTTAAATTTGGGGCTTTTTTTAGAGATTTAAAGAGGTAAACCGTCTGGTTTCCTCTTGAATTACTTCGGTTGCAAAATTGCTCATCGGGACTTGAACGACGTCTTGTAAAAATTCTCCGTCATCGACTTCACTTGACATGCCAATATCGAAGCTCATATCATCATCAAACATTTCGGTGGAATCGCTCAGATTGATGCTCATACTATCTGCAAATTCGAAATCCATTTCGAATTCATCAGTAGTATCCAAATCATTGTTGCTGTAGAATGAAGAGTCGAAGCTGGTGGCGCTGTCAGAGTCGTAATCGGTTTGATCGTCGGCATTGTCATCAGTATCATAATCTGTATCCAGTATGACATCTGATTCTCTGCTCGAATTCATTCTAAAACGACAAAGTGAAATGAATCAATAACATGATTTTGTCACAATCACTGTGAATATTTTCTTCAGAAACAAAAAGATTATCAACATAGAACAAGAATAATATGGTATTTAGACCCCCAAGAAGTAAATGGGACTTATGCGGGTTTTCTGTTCTGAGGTTCAAAAAGACAATTCTGCAAAAAAATTCTCCGTCTGTCTTGTAAGAGACTTAGGTCGGCCCGAAGCCATAAGTTCTACGCCGTTGTTTCGGAAGGGATTTTTAAGATTGCCTTTTGCATATACAAAGGTTTTCAAAATGACTTAGAATTTACAGCGTATATAGACAAATGAATTTAATCTTTCAACTTAATTGTGTTTTAGACAAATCAATTTAATTTTACTTAAGGCATTTATGTTTTTAGCAATTTTATTTGAGGAAAAAATCTTACACGAAAAATTAAACCAGTGGAAGTTGAGAGTACTTTTATTTTAGTGTTATTTTTATAATTTCACTTTTTTACAGCAGATTTTCTCGACTACTTTGTTTTGTTATTTAGTTGAGTACACAAACATTGTTGCTGGCGGGTTGATTATGGTCGAGGTAAAGAAGTGAGCAATCGAGATGTCGTTTGAAATCCTTTATTGGCATTCGATAGCTACAAATTTCTAAAGATATAAAACTGAGGTTATGTTCTTCTACTAATGCCTAATGACCAACCATAGACATGCTGCTTTTAATTCAATGGCGTACAG
>WJQU01003688.1:0-22092 GCA_029228625.1 Pseudolycoriella hygida
CAAACTCTATAACTTTCCCGAAGAAACCAACTCTCGAGCTATTGTCACTCCGGAGCTAAAATTCGAAAACTCCGAGCATTACCTAAAAAACCCTCAAAATTGACCACTTTTCCACATGCCACGGCTTTTTCAGAATTTTCCCGGAAAAGCGGCACATGAAATTTTTCATTTGGGGCCGAGACTGACGTTCCCTGATAATTTCAGGAAGATCGGCTGTCTAGTTCTCGTGATCGAAAATTATTAATAGATAGATAGATAGATATATAGAAACCGACAGATCAGAAAATATAATAAAATATAATAAAGTGACTATTGGTACTAGATCTCAATAGTACCTTTTTAACTCATTCACAGTACTCCTTAATCCTTTTCCGTTTTAAACCGGCTCGAACTGCTAGCCATCGCCGGCGCTTTTTCTGTCATCAACAGTTCTCCATGTGATCCATGTTTCGACCACTAGTTGAATATCATAAAAATATCTACAACGACATTCAATTTGGTAGTTATTTCTGTGACAAATTAATATTTACCATCAATTCATTAATCCGAGGTTCTGTGATCATTTTCAACCAAAAATTTATAACATTCGAAATAAATTAACATTTTACAAAACCAATAACCAAATGCGTTTACGTTCAAAAACCAAAAAATTGTATCTCAATAGAACGATTTATTTTCGGGCTCAGTGAAATATTTATTTGTATAATTTGTTGTGTTTAATTATATCAAGCCCTCCCATTGCGTCGCACTTTGATGTCTTTTGAAAAACAAACCAGACATGAGAAAAAATAAGAAAACGAAAGAAAAAGAAAAATTTAAAAGTAAAGTTGTTGTACGTTATTATTTTATAAATAAATATAATATTAATGTGCATATGGTCGGTAAATATTTTATCTTATAATTTATATTTATATAACGAAATATTATAATGTTTTATGAGGCCGTTAACCCTAAAACGAGTGAAGACATAAATTCAAAACTATAATATTTTAACATCGGCGAAGTTGTTTGTAGCAGAGAGTAAAATGTACAATTATTTCGTATATTAAAAATGTATATATTATTATAACAAACTATAACGTCTATCTATTTATAATTATTACCACCATATATGCGCTGCACACACGGTTTACGTTATATTATTACTGAGGTGTAATAAATAAAATTTATATTAAAAACTCCATCAAGGATTTTTTTCATTCAAAAATGCATACAAATTGTATGCAGCTTTAAAGAGAAATTGGGTGTTAAAATGCGTGTGAAAATGTAGGGTTTCTGTGAAAATTATTTACACCCCAAACCAAAATACGATGCTAATATACAAATATATACAGCTATGTTGGTATTAAGAATTGTACGCCGCGCCGATTTATTCCAAATTCAGCGATAAATGATCCAAATAAAATGAATCAAGAGGAAACAAAAGGAGAATGACAAATGTCGTTGTCAGTGATTAATAATTTCAACTTATAGAAAAATACGGTTGGCCACTACAGCGCTGGGATCGAATCTAGTATAATCGTCATATCTGCACTGTCTCGGTTCGTAGCTACTTCACTTTAGTTACATTGTTTTGGTCACCTTATTATAACGAAGTTGGTTGCAGTTAAGATAACAGCAACGAAGTGACAATATGTCCAAGATTTTCGATGAATTTGTACTGAACGTATTAGTTTTTCAAATTTAGTTTCCAAACCATGTTCACCTATATTACTAGATTAATAAAAGTGAAGGGAAAACACTGCACGTATGCAATAATAAATATTACACACTTGTCACGAAGCAGTTGAGGTTTACAGTCGAGGTCACATTAGCGAAAACGGGACGACAACATAGAACAGAAGGGAAATTTCGTTTTACACTAGCGATGTAATTTGACATCCGAACGACGCGCGTGTGTGATATATCAGGCGCGTAAATAAACGATCTAGGTAATGCATACAATGCATACCGTATGTATTACTAACTTGAGGAGTGTTTAAATTATACACGCCGCAAGTTAGGAACATGTGATATGCATTGTATACATGCCACACGTCACCTGCAAACATACTGTAAGTATGGTTACTTACCTAAGTCTCTACATGCCTGATGTATTATTTTTTCAGTCCTCACCTTTAGAAAATTCGTAATATGTGTAACGTAAAATGTTGTGCTTGTCAGTTTAGGAAACATTCACATATTACGTACGCAAGTAAACTATATTTTTAAACCATTTATCCCCTTGAATACAAAAATGTGTGCAACAAAAATCTCGAAATATATGAATCGAACGTTTTAGCAACCCTATCCTCCTCTGCCATGCAATGCAAAACTTTGTGATGAAAGAGAGAAAAGATTTCGTATGAAAAATCCATACAAAATCTTTTTTCTCTTTCATTACAAAGTTTTTATGCGTTGCAAGGCAGTCGTGGATCAACGAGAAATTTAGTAAACTATCAAGTGTCAATTGACAAAGTAACAAAATGACTTGACAAAAATTAATTTTTATCCAGTTCCAATAAATATTTTCGACTTTTTATTTGATTGCAGTTTAGTACTTTTTTAGAAATGTAACATGAAAAACGAAAAGTAAGAACGTGAGTGAAGCGAGCACGAACAACTGGTAATTTATTTACGGATGGAAAATTATCGTAGCTCGAATTTGTTGGTGAGGTAATTGTAAACCTTGTGCGTTAGTTCATATTTTTAATGATGATTTGTCCCATGATAAAGAGAGGTAAATGAAAGAGGAGATTCGTATCATCGTTTTTTTTTAGAGTAATGGTGAGTTCGCACTGTGCTACATAGAATAGATTGTTTTAAAAGACCAAAAATGCTCTCAATTTTACATATATTTTTGACACATTTGATCCATAGTTTCTTGCGTATTTTATCGGACAAAGTCGTGCCCATCTACCCTTTCTTAAGTAGCGGTAGCGACCCCTCCTGTCCGTCCTTCAATGCACTACACCTAGATCAACTTCTACTACAACCAATCATCAACTTTTTGACTTTACTCTATCGCTACTTTCTTATACTAATTTCAACGGTTTACTTGGTTTTTCATAAAGAAAAGAAGATAAAATCTCGTAGAAATTGTGGAAAAAGTATACACACCTTTAGTGCGACATCGTTTTCTATCAAATTATGGTGAATTTCATGATGACGAAGGAATTTATATTTGACGTGTATGAATTATATCCTGCACTTTGATGAAAGCCTATGTTGCACTCATCATATGGATTTTTTATTCCCAGCGTCACCTGATGGAGAAAATAGCAACGGTTTTCGGGAGTGTCGACGCACAGTTCTTTCGTTAGTGTAACGCGTGAGTGCAGTCAACAAAAAAAGAGTTTTCAATGAAATGAATTCAGTTGATGATTTCGATTGCAATTTTGTTGCATCGCGGTTGTACAGATTTGGTTACCGATTTGTTGTTGTTGTTGTTGCATTTTTTCCGTTTTCAATAATTGGTTTTCGGTGCAATGACACGTGCTTATTGTCAATTAATTTTTTTTTGTGGCCAATTAACTTCTCAATTTCAGTTTTGATGTGATTTAGTGGGACATATGTTTCGGTAATGTATAAAGTGAGAGATTGATGATTCTTTTTTTGTACGTGGTGAATTTTTGAATCATTGTTCGACGGATGTTTGTTTTCGTTGAATGAATTTTTGGTGAGTGTTTATGCGATAAATAACTTTGGCAAATTAGAGTGTTTTCAAAGTCCGAGAAATGTTGTAACAAAATAATAAATTTAAATGTCATTTTTATTTATTTTATTAAATATTTACATTTCACATTTTATTCTAATTAATTTCAGTTGATGAATTAAAAATGTACCTCGCCGGATGAGGAAACGAGATTCACATTCACTTACACCCGCAAAGGGTAACTCCCGTCTCCTAATGCAAAATGTATTAAACAGAAGTCTACAGTCGGGCAAAATTTAAGTAAGGCTCTACATTCGACTTGAGGCAGTCATGGAAAAAATGTTTTCTTCCAAGGAACCAACTTAAAATTTCCCAGAAACCTATAATTTTGAAAAAAAAAAATCTTAATTTTTCAAGACCGGTTTTCAAGTATTTTTTGACGATTTCCAATTTTTTTCTTGGACAATTTCCAAGTTTGTTTCTGACGGCTTCCAAGTTTTTTCGATGAATTATATCTAATATCTGTTGCTCAAAAAACTTTATCAAAACTTGCGATTATTATAAATGCTCTAAATATGAGTATAGATATTATGAATGATCTCAAGAAAATATTCGCACACTCAGAGCCATTTTCAGTGTCATTAAGAAAAGTCATTTTATTTTTGGTACACATCGCGAGCGAAATTTTCTTGTTGGTTACCATACCATTACAGCCCTTGAAATGAAATGTTTCGAATTAGTTGTACTCCTCTGTGGTAATTTTCCGAGGGATAACTAATAATAACGAATGGCGATTATTTACGAAGGTTGTGTAAATTATGTATCAAATAGTTCATTTTACTTTTTTTAAGTAACAAGAAATTTTAATGTTAGCGCCACAAGCGAAATTTTTAGATCGAATGTTGACGTTACACTATGAAATCAAGTAACATTGAAACATTTATTCCTCATTCCTTGAAAAACTAATGTGTAATAGCGCTGTGTAATAGGGCTGTTCGAATACACAAGTGTGTACAAGTGAATACACACACAAGTGTACAAGACACAAATGTAAAATTTCGACGACAATTTCTTAAGTGTCAGGGATTGATTAGTAGTATAGCTTATGACAGGACAGGTCAGGTCAACCTGATAAGAAAACTTTCTTTGACCTAACTTGACCTGAAAATTCAGGCCTGACCTGATGACCTGAAAACAAATATATAAAAACTCATTTCCTCGAAGAAAGAGAGCGAATTGTAAATGGACTTTGCAATGTGGAATATAGAGGTAGATGATATTAAATTTGAAAAAAGCATTTCTAGGCTATGCCAGACCCTGCCAAAAAGATCTCTGGACAAGAGCAAGAGCATAAGCTCCTTAAAGTACTCCTTTTCCTTCGTACTTCGTACAGACTCAAAAATGAGACTAATTGCAATGCCGGATCAAGTCCCTAAAAGCAATAGACTTATTTTTTTCTGTATGTAGTCTAAAAATGTCTATCTTAGGAAAAAAACTAGCAATAAAATCTCAAGACGTTCATATCGTGTGATAATTTCGTTAAACCCGCTTCCATTTGTAACGAATTATTCAGACGGTGCAATTGGAGTTCTAAAGGAATATTTTCGACTCCTCTGTAAAATGGTATCATTCTTTGCACGAAATTTAAATGAAAAATAATCTAATTTTCCAATTTTCATTTTATTTTAAATTATACATCACCAAAGACTGGCTGTATGGTGTAATCCAAAACGCCCCGTAACTTCATAGACCTGTGTTTTATATATTGAATATTTTATGAAATAAAATTTTCGCTTTGCATCCGGAACAATTAATTTTTATGTCCATTAATATTAAATTATTTTTACGGTCTTTCTTCACCATCACGATTGTATGAACGGTATGTTCTGCCTGGTATATTTAATGTGTATTTATAATATTGATCGCATTTTTTTAGTTGTTATAAAAAAACAGCAAAGAAAAGAAAATTATTGGATCAATAAGTATTTTATATGAACTGGGTACTTAGAAATAAAGAAATAGAAAATGTTTTTAGGCGCATCTTTTGATGGTTTTGTTTAATGGGCCAAACAAAATATTTCAATCTCAAAGATTGTTTACCTTATGATTGATTTTTACGATTTTTTAAATTTGTTTAATAGTTAAATACGCATATATGTGCGTTTATGCTTAGTATCCATCCTTGTGTATTAAATGTATATTGATCAATGTATGAAAAAAAGTGAGTAGAAAAAGCGATTAATATGTAAAATGTAAACTTATAGAAAATCAAAGGCGATGCTTAGTTTATTTTTGAGTGCGTTATAAAATAATAATAAAAAAAAGAATAAATATTGTATTTGAAGTTATTTCCCTAAGTGTTTTTCATCAATGCAGGCTATAATATATTTTGTACGTCGATTTCAAAGCATTTTTTTCGGATATCATAAACATCCTGAGAGATTAATATTTCATTTGACTTTTGGTTTATTTTCAACTATACTTGATAGCCGCTGTGCTGTCAAGCCGATAAAATTGCTCCAGATCATAATCTATGGATCATTCGGTAATTCCTCAGTGAGGTTTTTCATATTTTCCTAATGCATCCCATCACCCGCCAATGATTGTTTAACCATTTCATGGATATACGATCCGGCATTTTCTAAAAGATTAGAACGTAAATCGATAAAGTTTTATTGATAGCTTGTCTATATCCAAGTGAGATCGTCATGCCGTAACCAAATATTTCGTACACACACAACCCCTTCCAACAAACCAAGCAAACAAGCCTCTTGACCTGTTTTATGTTCTCGAAGCGGGATATTTGTTGGTGCATACAATTAACTACTTAACTGCTCCTCAAAACATCTGGTGAACTTCATTGTCTGAATTTAATTCTATTGTTCGTTCTTCGTATAAAACTAAGCGATTGATGCAATCTTTCTGGAACTTTCGATGTTTGTCTTTGCACAGAATATTCTGCTTTCTTCGACTTTTCCACTTTTCTAGACACCTCGCAACTATTTTTTACTTTATATGTATATGTATACATACATTTTACATTCTACTCGTACATTTGTCTTTCTTCTCAAGTTAGCATAATTTTCCCCTGTCTTTTGAAAATGCTTGTTTTGTCCTTCAAACTTTTGAATTTTACATTTTTAATACATTTCTCCATAGCTTTTAAGAATTATGACAAGAAAACTTCCTACTTACTTACTTACTTAACTGGCACTACAACCCTTGGCCTTCTGCAACATGCTTCTCCAACCGGACCTATCCGCAGCTAACGTCCCCAGCTGGATACTCCAACAGTTTTTAAGTCGTAAAGAGCTGCGTCATACCATCTGGATTTTGGACGCCCTGCACATCTGTTGCCCTCCGGTCTGGTTTTAAAGATTTTTTTTCGGAATACGATGATCTTCCATTCGTTGTACATGACCGAGCCATCGCAGTCGGTTTATTTTGGTAGTTCTGACTGGTCCAAATATTGTCCGCAGTACTTTCTTTCGAACGTGTGCAGCGATTGTTCGTCTTTCTGTGTCATGCACCACGACTCCAAGCCATACGTAACTACCGGTCTGATCATAGATTTGTATATTGCGCATTTTGAATTTCGGCTTACTGACTTGGACTTTAATATTTTCAGAAGGCCGTAATAACTCCGGTTGCCCAGAATTACTCGTCTCATAATTTCGTCCGCGATGTCGTTATTAGTGTTCGGCTCCGATCCGAGGTATACGAATTTGTTGACCATTTTGAATGTGTGTGTGTCGATCGTTACGGTTTCCTCCTGGTGTCGATTCGAAGGCGGGATGATCATATATTTCGTTTTTTCGTCATTAACTTTCAATCCAAGGTCGGTACCTTTCCTCTCCAAGGCCATAAACTTGTCTTTAACAACATACATTTTTCGTCCAAGTATGTCCAGGTCGTCTGCGAAACCTAGCAACTGACTGGACTTGGTGAAAATGGTGCTGCTGGAATCTATGTCCATGGTGCGCACAGCTGCTTCAAGGGTCAGGTTACAAAACAGCGTCGCGAGAGGATCTCTCTGACGTAGGCCTTTCTCTATGTCAAAAATCTCTGACAGTTGGCTCCTTACTCGGCTATTAGCTCCGTTCAGTGTTTACTTGGTTAGCGAGATCAGTTTGTTGGGGACTCCAAATTCCTCCATTACTCTCCATAGCTTACTTCTTGTAACACTGTCATAGGCTGCCTTGAAGTCAACGAACAAATGGTGTGTTTCAATGTTGTACTCCTTGCACTTCCCCAAGATCTGTCTGATATTAAACAGCTGGTCCGATGTTGAACGACCTACACGAAAACCACCTTGGTATTCACCTACAGAGTATGGATGAAGGCGCTGGTAAAGAATATTTGCAAATATCTTGTAAGCAATATTCAGTAGAGTGATCCCTCGATAATTGCCACACTCCATTTTGTCATTTGATTTCACGCATCGTCTATGCTGTGTTGTTCGCTGACCATTTCTTCAATAATTTTTCTCTCCAAACTATCCACGTATTGTTGTTTAATGTCTTCGTTCTGCAGTTTTTCAACGTGCCACTTTTTCAATGCCTGTTGTCGGTTGTGTTGGACCGATATGCAAGACCTAACAACCACTTTAACCAAGTAGTGGTCAGGATCAAGGTAAAAATTGAGCAAATTCTCGTTTTGGTACAATAGTGGTCAGAATCAACATTTGATCCTCTACAGCTCCTGACATCCAATACATTTGAACAGTTGCGTCCATCTATCAAAACGTGATCAATCTGGTTTTTGGTTTGTCCATCAGGTGATACCCATACGTACTGCTCACAACCATGTTTCTTGATGCTGCGAAATGAACTACCCGCGTACCGTTGTCGTTAGAGTTTTCATGTAGGCTGTCTGTATTTACTAATTGTGGGACGATAGGTGACTTCGCGACCTATCTTGGCATTCAGATCTCCAAGCAGAATCTTAATGTCACGTTTCGGTGCTCCATCATATATCTCTAACAGTTTCTCGTGAAATAGCTCCTTCGCTTTGTTGTCTTTTTCCTCCGTGGGTGCGTAGGCGTTAATAAGAGTATAGTTGAAAAATTTTTCTCTTATCCGTAGAGAGCACAATCGCTCGTCAACAGGATTGAAACCAATCACCGCGTTTCTAGCTGTGCCGAAAACCATGAAACCTGTTCCATACTCTCTTGGACTGTCATTACTTTTCCCTCTGTAGTAGAATTTATAGTCGCTAAGCAAACGCCCAACCTACTTCCGTTTCCCCGAGGACCCGTAGAAAAGTCATCAGGTAGCACACTTAAAGAGCACTTGATAGTTAGACAGTTGCACGCCTGGCACATGACACAACATAACATAACATGACATAACTATTTTCGACTTCACTCCGAAAATAAGGATTTAAAAATAGTCAGTGGAATAAGTATTTCTCCACTTGAAACTTCTATTCTGCAAAGGTATCATTCGGCGCAACCCTCTAAGTTACTACGATGGATGAAGTACAAAATTATTTCAATGAATTTTTTAGCGATATTCAGCAATGATTTCCATGTTTTCCAGCAATGAGATTTACAAGTCAATTTGTTATATGAGTAGTATTTCTGTTATTTTTATTTTTTGTTAAGCTGCTTTTGGCTGCTCAACCATAATTTGAAGCGTATTGCAAAACTAATCGTTTACGAAAAGATTAGAAACATTCGAATCAAAAGCGATTTAGATTTCTCACGGTTCAAACATTCATATACCTATACGAAAGTCTGTGAATTGAGTGTTAGATCAAAACCGCTTTCTATTTCCCGTAGGGTTGTTTCAACGAATAATAATGCCAGAAAATCGTACTTTGCATTCTACACATTTGTTTGGAAATAATAATTTCTTCAAACAAAGCAATAGTCGATGACCAAACAACGCATTGTGTTCCATTCGAACATTCTCTGCCTCCTCTCTCACCAGAAACATTATATTTTGTAGATTTATTCCATCAAACACCGAAAATTTTCCACAACACAAAACCCCCCCTTCGTTTCCATTGGCATACACAGCCCGGACCTCCCCCCTTCCCATTTACTTTGATATTTATATATTTATACGATCATCTGTATAAAACACACCACCGTTCACATTGGAGATAAACTAATTTTCCTGGTTCCTATTTCTAATATTTATAGACATCCTTTGAAATATTGTCTATGCATTCAAACGTGCAAAGAGATTTCCTGAGCTTGAAAATAATATGTACATACGTACGTACGAAGGTATAATACGTTCCATATGTTCATTTTAGAACGACGCACACATTGTGTGCATTGTGTACTTTTCCACAGTGGACCCATTTATACATGGAGAAGACCCCAGACTCCAGACCGGTGCTAAATACGAATTTATAGATACGAACTATGCAGCTCGAGAGCTCAATATTCTATTAATTATTGTGGTTTTGGCTTGTTCCGATTGTTTTCGGTGTGCAAACAGTGAGGCAGAATAATTGTATGCCTATTTTAAACAAAACACAAAACGTATTATGTTTGCTTTAGCTAATGCATATTTTATAATTGATAAGAACGTAGAGCGATGAAGATTTTATATTCACTATGGTATGGACCACAACTCCAAACGTGGAACTAAAAACACTAAAAGCATCAACCTATTGACCTACTGCTCAAGTGGTTTGGTCAACTTAGAATGTTTGGTGCAGACCAAATGTGAGCTCCACACCTTTTACACCTTTCTGGTCATTCACTCGTCTATCATGGGCGCGCGGTAGCATTGCGCCCGTGACGCAAGTCCCCATACGATGAAATTCAAACTTTAACATAAAATATGTGTTTGATGATGTAATGATGAAACACAAGGATTTGTTCATTCCCTTGCTTATAATTTTAAACATTTGGACTTCATGATGTCTTCTGCATCTGAAAAACCAACTGCCCTCGATCTCTTTCATTCTGTGGCATTCGTTGTATTCCATCAGCGTTATGTATATTGGCGCATTTCCGGCTATAACACATACCGCTTCCAGTGAGAACGTTCGGTATGCGTTTGCCACCCTTGGCCTTTATTCAACCTCATCCGGTTCCTCCTCATACCTAACGCCTTTATACATGCTCGTGCCCCATTTCGCAATATCGAATATCGATAGGGTAACACTTGCTAGTAACCTCCTTAAGTTTTTAATCATCACTAAAATTCCAGCTAGATAAAAGAAACTGTCACTTTACGTACTGCGTATGATGCGGCTGAAATTGTTCTAAACGTCATAATTATAACAATGTGTAGTTCCGTCCACCAAGAGCTCTCTAACTTTTAATTCCGATTTATATGAATAAATAAGTCTCATTCCTCAGTCCTGTTCCTGGATCAAATACCCGAAATATTAGAAGGCGAGATTCTGTCTGAATGTGCCATTCATTGATAACCTCTTATCACGTATCGTCCGTCTTAACTTGGTTAACTCTTTGCTTTTACCACCCTAAATCCTTTTTTTATTTTGAGGTTGTATTACTTTACCTTTGGTAGAGGGTTGATATTAATTTATCAGACAAAATGTTAACAAAGTTTTAAAAGTGAAATATTTAATGCCTTTTGTGTATTTTTCAATGTAGGAGCTGCGGGAAATCGCCTAAAAATTAAACGCGATGATCATAATGTCCAGGATGATTAAGTTGATCGTTCCAAGCTGATACATCTAAATGTAGTGTTGCCACAGAGTTAAGTATCACTCGAATCTCAACATATTTCTTCCAATGTGAAAATGTCGACCATAAAAAGGTTAAGGTATCAAAAGCATTGCAGATCCCAACTTTACGAAAATCAATAAATGTTGGAAAAATCTACGAACATTGATCAAATGTGCCCTTTGTAAATCTGAAAAACAATAATGTAAGAAATTGTGAAAATCAAATGTGACGTTTCATAGAATTTCGACGTCTTGCAGGGTTTACATGAAAAGATTTTAATTCGAGCGTAGAACTAATGTGAATTGGCAGGAAATTAAAAAAAGTAAATTTGGAATTGATGTTTCTTTCTGTATTATTTCAAAGCTTTTGTTTAGAAAATTTAATAGATTCCTATTATGTGATGAATTTCGAAACAAAAAAAACCTATTTTATTGCTTATGTTTTTTACGGTAAAGTAGTAAATAAAAGAGTAGAAGTAGGTATCAAATTTAAGAATTGATCGAGTTCTCAGATTGAACAAGTAAAATTTAAAGAATGAATAATTTTGAAATTTTTGTTAGTGTTTAAAGAGCATATTGGAGTTTTTTCTGAAAGAAACTGCTTTTTTTAATTTCGCTACTGTGAAATGTTAAAGAAATATTGACTATTGAATGAGAATTTGCGTATTTCCCGCAACTCCCATTATATTGTGGCCCCTGCGAAAGTAATTCATTACGTGAGGACACAATTTTGTGATAATAACCTAACTCGCGAGTGTTTTTTGATCAATAAGCTTTGGGAACTGATGTTTTAAAACGAATGTAGTTTGCATATCCGAGCAACATTTTCCAGGCTTTAGTTTTGATGTAGTGAATCTGAAGAACGGGTTGTCGAAGATGTGTATATTGAATAAAATACCTGAAGATTTTTCCGAATATAACGTTTATAGTCTCAAAGGCAATTAAACGAAAACATAAAAACGACCCTACATCAAGCATTTCAATTTAATTTCGTTAATTGAAGAAAATAAAATATAAAAAGAAAATGTTCGACATTTCATCGAAAAATAAATAATAAAAAAAAAGAAAATTATATCGCCATTTCTCGCCATTTGGTATATAGACAAATTTTTAGGGTGCGGCTAAATGTAATATAAATGAAAGGTATATGTATATATTGTCATAGATAGAGAAAGTATAAATATAATATAATTTTTTTACCATACCGGCACAGAGACATGATCTATAACTCTTTTTTTTTGCACGAAGGGATGGCAATTTTTTATGTACAATATTTTTTATTTTACATTTCGTTGGGATTAAAAAATATTATTTATAGAATGAGAAGAAGAATTGCAATGGAAACGTTGCCAGAACATTTATTACATAGATATTAAATGAATATGATAAACGATGAAGGGTTGCTTTATTTTTTATTATATTGATCATTCTGGTGCAGAATATACGAATTATTCTACATATTATTTATTGCGATACACTTAATGTAGTACACCCAACAATTTAAGGTCATTTAAATGCTTCTACCTTACAGTAAACTGAATTTAAATTGTAATCAGCAAAATCTGAATTGGTATCTTTTCTGTAGCGGTTTCGGGTGATAGAGCTAAGAGTGTATTTTGAGATTCAATATGAACATAAGAAGTCTAAGCATACTCGTATGATTTCCTATAAAACCTTGACCAACGTCGTCGCAAGGGGGCACAAAGTATGCACGCTAAAAAAAGCCATTTTGTGACACCCTCTCGCATTCGTCATATGAATACTATTTTTGGAAATATCCATTCTCTCACTCTCATTTTTTATATGAACATTCACATAAAAATTAAGAGTGAGAGAATGGATATTTCCAAACTTAGTATTCATATATGACGATATGGCATTACGCTTTTTTTGAACCCCTCCTTCTCCTTTGTAGCATGCGTATCGTATGGTATGATATGCGAATGGTAGAGGCGCTGACGTGTCAAAAATTTAAAAAAATAACTTTTAAGCACCGATTAACGTTTAATGTCGTCGTCGTGAGTTTCTCTTTTGTATTTTTGAGAGTTCCAACTGAGTTCCCGTATGAAGTACAAAGGTCCTATACGTTTACTACTCACAACTTTATTGTAACATGGTCTGGGTCG
The DNA here is from genome assembly GCA_029228625.1 of Pseudolycoriella hygida. NCBI lineage: Eukaryota > Metazoa > Arthropoda > Insecta > Diptera > Sciaridae > Pseudolycoriella > Pseudolycoriella hygida. Next base: position 13,417 of record WJQU01003688.1, read on the forward strand.
AGGTGGGAGGTGGGGGGATGCAACTATTATCGTCTAGAGATGTCGAAACAGCAATAAAAAATATTCGTCTGTCTCCACTTTTTTTCACACGGCTTGACCGACCACACTAAACTTTTTTTTCATTGAAAGGTACGATGGTTTTATTGAAAACCGCCAAGTCCTTTTTGGTACTGCTTGCGATTCGTCTAAGGTCAAATTGATTGGGAAATTTTTTTGTGAAAATTGGCTCAGTGGTCTGGGCATTGGGACCAGTCGAATGGAGGAAGTCGAGTTTCTTGGCCATAAACGAAAGCAGATGGTTTTTCGTCTATATTTGCTTAACTACGCAATATGTAGATTTACCGTCAAAGGCAAAGTTGTAGAGAATAAAATTTTGGAGAACACGTCTTTCAGGATTTTTGTGAAAAATGACCTATTACCGGGATTCGGGATCTTGTCACCTCTAGAATTAGGAGGGATGAATCATATCTCTAAAACTATGGCAGTTAGAAATTTGCTTCTTGAAGCAAAGTTGGTGAGAATTACATTTTCGAGAAAATAGTTTCAGAATTTCTTGGACAAACTACGTTGGTCCGCTTTGTGATATGGAACATTTTGGCCATCAAAATCAATGGTCTCAGACGTACTTCGGTAGGGCCTTTGACATTACCTTGGGTACTGTCTGTGGATTTTTGAAATTGGATTGTTTGGTCGTTTCTATATTTAGATACCTTCGAGTCTTTTTGCAACATCTATTCTGCTTGCGACATCTATTCTGATACGTATGGGTACGTACGGGTATTTGATTATGTTTTTTGAATGTGGAAGAGGCAGCATTTGTTCTGCGCCCCGCAGAAAGTCTACCTAAAACATTCTAACTAATATGACGAAATATTTTTATTTCATAAAACTTTACCGTCACTTCTATTAGCAAATCGGCGACTCTATGGTAAAGAATATGGGTCCGAATTAGTGCAAGTAGTCCGAATTAAAGCTAATCTATGATTCAATTCCTCTTTTTACCCCTCACCCCCAAATATTTTACCCCCGTCGTCGTTCATATTCTCCCTCCTCTTTGTTATGAAAAAGAAACTATGATTTCATATACGAGCTCAACTTTGCTTTTTCGTCTATCTTCCAAGCGCAAAATCGTTCGACCGACGACGAGGTGAGCCGCAGTATATTAAACTTTTGCTCGATGTCCAATTTTTTCTCTCCGCTTTTTTCGTTTTTCTTTGTTTATTTGTTTTCATTTTACTTTCTTCTTTTCATGCTTACTTTATGCGAGCTTTTTGTAAAACATAACCAAAATAAATAAATTGATTAATTTAAATATAAACAGAAGGATTATATTCGAAACGAAATGGTTTGTAAATACATTTCTAGGAAGTTAAAGTAAGTGACGCATTCGCATACATAGTTACGCATAAAAACCACACATTGGCTGTCAATAGGCCTTATCTCAGTATGGCTGATTTTTTGCAATTGAAGAGCTAGCAAGTGCTACAAATGACTTTGTCTAGAATGAAATATCTAAGAGGGTCGTTACAAAATACGTAGGCATAAAATCCGGAGGCGCCAAAATCCGGAGGAGTCAAAATCCGGAGGCTTCAAAATCCGGATGGGTCAAAATCCGGAGACGTCAAAATCCGGATGAAATGCCAAACAAGAACTATCATGATGCACCATAGAAGTCAAATTCAATTGAATTTCGAAACATTATCAATGTAATACGTGGCCGTGGCCACATGTGAATATGTTCGGCGAATATATCACTACACTTCTACACTTAGTATCACTAAAAATCCGGAGGCCATAAAATCCGGATGCTTACAAATTTGGTAACTACAAAATTCGGACGCTCCGCTGGATTTTGATGACTCCGAATTTTGTCGTCTGCGGATTTTGTGTTTGCGGATTTTGTAGGAGAATCGTCTAAGACACATACGCATTTATACGCAAAGAAATTACATTTCATGTTATTTCATTAATTTTTAGTGGACTTTTTTCATCAAGTTTCCTATTTTTGCAATTATCGATTCGATATTGTTACAAAAGTGAACTTTACTTCCGTTCACTCACAATGGAAAAAACGCACTTTACTTGTGTTTTTGGCGTGCTTAGGATTCACATTACCCATGTTAGACGCTCTTGACTATCAACTTTTTGAAGAGGATTTCCAGTTATTTCTCGCAGAGATCTTGGCGAAAAATTCGTGCAACTCTACAAAAAACACTTAAAAAAAACTCATTAAATCCCACACCCTCAGGTTGTTTAAAAAGAAACAAACAAAAATGTTGTTTATGCGTTTACAAAAATATTTACACTCGCTTCGCTTGCCAATTCTAAACTTTTAGGAGCTTTCATCACTCACACTTCTACATTACGACATAATATTATAAGTGCGTAGGAAAATGAACGAGAAAATTATCAAAGATAATTTCATCAAAATTCGTATGTATGTATATTCAATTCAATTTCTGATTATGCATTTAGTCGTTTTCCTCTACACTTGTACAATTATACATCACATGAAATATGCATGACAGAAACGATTTTGAGCGAACACAAATTTTGTATTTTGATTATGTTATAAACCAGAAAGATTCACACGACCCGTACGTAACACCAACTCCTCTACGAAAAAATGCGGTGAAAGTTAAAAAACGGCGCCAGTTTCTTTTTCGGAATTTCTGAAACTGTGCTAATGATGTGCTCAACGTCTAAATGCGTCGTTCAAAAATTGAAGAACCTTTTAATCATATACCCGGGCTATTCTACAGCATGTACAGCCTTTCGGCTTCAAGTGTCTGAACGTCAAAAATGTTGGAAAACCTTTTTCACTGAAGCTAAACTAAGATTTTTTCCATACAACAAAAATATTACTTTTCTTCCATTAAGTGCTTTGAAGCCGTTCCCAGTGTACAGGCTGTAAAGGGTCCTCTTAAGGGCTCATTATATTGAAAGCAATGCGAATTGTATCGCGTAAGAGTTGTACGAAAGCTCGACTTGATAAAAATAATTTTTTTCGCATCGCGTCCAATATAAATGATCCTTTAGCGGTACCGTTTTGCTCAATTTATCAACAACTCGCCATCATTCCCTATTTTCGCAAGCAATTTCAATTAGCCTCTCGTATATTACTCAGATATGCGAATTCATTATGTTATGAGTGTTATAACTCGTACAAGTCTCCAAATGATGTGGTTTCAGTCTTAAAGAATTCATGAACATGCAGCTATATATATATATATATATATAATTTAAACAAGAAATATTTTTTTAATTTGCAATTTACTTTCGTTAAAATGTAAATTAAAAAAAGACCAAAAATAAATTTAAAATAACAATGTTTCAAATAATTTGGTAGCGTGGTGAAATTACTTCATATAAAATAATAGCAGATCATATCACTTGGACCAAAAAAAAATTATTTTGACTTAGGTTTAGAAGGCGTCCAAGAACGGAGCGGAGCGTAGCGCATTAAACATAAAGCAGGTGTGGATTATTATTATTATTATTAATTGTGGATGACAGCCAATTATGCGCTCGATGAGATTTACATTTGCTGAAAGTGGTTGGTGTCTTTGCTTCTATCCTTTTTCTAAGCCCGTCGTCGTACAGGACTAATTCTGGCAATTTAGGAAAAGTTGCACGAGCAGAGCGAGTGCTATATGTGAACTTGGTGCGAATCACCCGCCGAAAAGCATACACAGCCACATAACAAGGGGTAAACAACTTGTAAATGATAAGACAGGCACTATTTGCATTTGCCCACAATCCACACGTTTGGTGCGACGATGGCTTATTCGTCGTATACATGGTAAATTTCACGAAGTGCATTCACATAAGATGACACGCACACAATCTTCGCTTGAAATTTCGTATGAGCTGTCGCCGCACTAAAAGCGTAAATGCAGCATGTAATGAAATGCAAATTTCACGGAAATTGGGGCAAATGTCATGAAAATGGAAGCAAATGCTAGTAAAGTGTATGCAAATGGAAGTATGTGATTTAAATGTTATTGAAATGCACCAAAATAGAAGCATGTCAATATGGCAATACGAATATGACATCTAAATGGTATGTCCGCAAATGGTGCATCAGCGCTGTAACTAGACTTAAGTTTTAGAGTGTGCTCAGCACCGAATACAAAAAATTATTAATATCGTCGGTTTTGCTAACTACTTTAAGATATATGAATATAGTGAGCTGCCGCTAAAAATTCGTTAGAAGTGGGAAGAGAAGAAAATCGCTAGATGTAGATCGGTCAACCGATTGCGTTTAGATACGACGTTTTTGTATTCAAAACTGTGCTTATGAATTATGAAAATTGTTGAACATATTGTGGTGATACACATTTATCAGTCAAATAATCAAGTTTTCATTTAAAACAGATAAAATTGTATCAAGTCGCCTTAGCATTTACTATATGAGCAATGCATTTTTGTTTAAATTGTTTAAACCTCGAATGAGGAAACAAACTCTTTTGTAGTTTGAATCATTTTTCAGTTATCAGTGACTGAAGTGAACGGAATTCGAGCATTTTAATTTTCAGATCAGTGGAAGAGCTAGAGGTGGATCAGCTATAATAATTAAAAATAATATTAAATACAACGTGCATGAAGAGATTCGTCATAAACATATCCAATTGACCAGTCTACGCATACATTTCAATAAAAGGATATAAATATAGCAGCAGTATATTGTCCTCCAAAACATACGCCTACAAACTTTCAATGGATCGATATCTTCAAGAAAATGGAACAAAGATTCATCATTGGAGGGGATTTCAATACAAAACACACAGCATGGGGATCGAGACTAATAACACTGGGCAAAGGAAACGATCTCCTAAATGCAATCAAAAATGAAAATTGTAATTACCACTCAGCGAGGAAACTAACTTACTGGCCTACAGACACCAAAAAAATTCCAGACCTTCTTGATTTCTACATCTCAAAAAGAATTTCAACTAACAACATGGAGACAATGAATATCGTGGATTTAACTTCAGATCACACGCCTCCATTACTCAACCTAAATGACTCAGTCATACTTAAAAAGAGGAAACAAAACCTCACCACGAAAAACACTGATTGGGAAACATTCAGAAAAATAGTAAACGAATCAATTAGCCTGAAAACGAAAACGAATCTTGATTCAGAATCGGAAAAATTTATCGATCTATTGCAAGACGCTGCAAGAAGAGCAACTCCACAATCGAAAGATAAAGTCATCAATGAAGTGAACTACCCAGCTGAAATTAGAGACCTAATCAAAGAAAGAAGAAGAGCTAGAAAATACTGGCATAGAACCAGAAATCCGAACGACAAAACCTATTTCAACAACATTAGCAACAAATTTAATAAACTTACAAAACAGTATAATCAAAATTGCCTGGACAACTACCTAAGTAATCTGGGACCTGGTAAAGACAAAGACTACTTATTATGGAAAGCAAAAAGGCGGTTCAAACGACCAACTAAGCAAATCCCTCCAATCAAGGACTCCGAAGGCACTTGGTTAAAAGAGGACAGTGAAAAGACGGAATACATCGCAAAACATCTGGCAAATGTATTTCAACCAAATGACGATATTCAATCAAACATAGATACAACTCCAACCTACCAACCAGAGCAAGAATTCAAGAAATTCACACCCCATGAGGTTGCCTGGCAAAACAAGCTTTACATATGATGACATATCTCTTCAACGCGTGCTTAAAATTGAGATACATACCAAAATGCTTCAAAATTGCTCAAGTAATTACGCTGAGAAAACCAGACAAACCAGCTGAAAAAGTTACTTCGTATAGACCAATCCCACTACTACCGACAATCTCAAAAATCCTTGAGAAACTATTAATGAAACAGCTAAGACCGCTGGTGAAAGTTCCAGATTTCCAATTCGGATTTAGGAGTAAGCACTCAACAATAGAGCAAATTCACAGACTAGCTTCAACGATCGAACAAGCATTTGAAAACCAAGAGTACTGTCCGGCAGCATTTTTAGATCTATCACAAGCTTTTGACAAAGTGTGGCACCAAGGACTCATCTACAAAATGAGCAAAAACTTACCAGGCAACTTCAGCAGACTGCTTGAATCATACATAACTGACAGGAAATTCAGAGTGAAAGGCGAAGAAACTTTCTCAAGATACTACCCAATAATAGCAGGAGTACCACAAGGAAGTGTATTAGCACCGCTTTTAATACATCCTACACACAGCTGACATACCAGTGACAAAAAAGTCATTTATTGGCACATTTGCTGATGATACAGCAATTATGACATCTAATGAATCGCAATCAAAAGCCACCAAAGATCTACAAAAGGCAATTGATAAAATAAATAATAGGACCACTGATTGGAAAATTAAGCTCCACGAGACCAAATCCAAGCACGTCACTTATGCATTGCGTCACATAAACAGCAATCACCGTATCTTCCTTAATGGAGTTCCCATTCCACAGGCTGAGTCAGCATCATATCTGAGACTACATCTAGATAACAGATTAAACTGGAAACACCACGTTAAACAAAAAGCTCAACAAATGAAAAATAAAACTAGACAAATGTACTGGCTAATTGGATATAAGTCCAACTTAAGACTGTATTGCAAAAGATTGATCTACAAATCGATATTTACACCAATCTGGATGTATGGCGCCGAACTTTGGGGATGTGCCAAAAAAACAAACAGAGATATCATACAAACTTGCCAAAATAATTTCATTCGCATGATCACAAACGCCTATTGCTACGTGACGAACAAGGAACTACACGAGGACCTAGAAATACGATGGGTGTAGCAGATGTAATTCGAGAATCAGCAATTAAGCACGAGAATAGACTTTCAAATCACTCCAACATAGAAGCCATCCTCCTACTTGACATCACGAACGAAGTAAGGAGACTAAAAAGAACCAAACCGCATGAACTGACGTAATGAAGAATCAACACAGTTCAACATTCTGGGAACCAGTCACTGGACTGCCAACCCCGCACGCGTCCTATTAAATTCTTCCCCTACAAGGGACGAATCTAATACAACTCAACAGTAGTAATAAATTAATCACAAGTTAAGATTGTACTATTAATACCTATAAAGATGTCTTTGAAAAAAAAAAGTTGCGACTACTGAAAAATTTAGTCTTGGGATTGTTGCCGTTTAGAAAAATGTAAGCGCACACCCTGGAGCGACTCGACCATCACAAAATTTGATAACATTGTGAAGCTCTCTTAGTGGCTGTTCAACGAACAGATTGATATAGTTGGTCTGTTTCTAACCAACGCTTTAAAATAAAAACATAAAAGTCGTCCGTCCACCTCAATCCAATTGATCCAAATGATCTAAGCTATATTATCTTCTAGAAAAACAACTACACAAGCCGAAAAAAATAAATCAATCTGAAATGAATTTGGCTACTGTTCATAAAGGATGTCACGCAAAAAAAGGTTTTCTGGGACCCGTTAGTGTCACGCTAGCCCGATAACCTCCGCAGTCGAAAATTCTGTCGTCATACATTTTTAGCAGTGCATGGTTTTAAAAGTGAAAATGGTCATGCGAATATCAAAAGTGGTGCGTCATTCCGTCATCTGATCTGTGTGTAATATAAACTGTAATTCGTGCTTGCATGGCGTCACAGGTCCTTCTGGAGTCCTCCCCCTCTCATACCTCCATCCTCATCAAAAATTTATGATAGAACTAGAAGTTATTCTCTAAGAGTCGTAACTATCAAATATCCAGATCCCAATTTTCGTGGCTCTGTTTCGAAATTCTAGGGTAAATATGTTATGAACACCCGGCACACCTTTGCTCCCAAGTAGCTTTGGCCCTGTGGCGCATAAATGTAAATGGTAGGAAAGGGCTTTCCATTTTAGTTTACCCGTCACTGCATCCATGATCTGTCAAAATCGTAAAATTCTCATTTTTATTCATGGTACTCTAAGTACTAATTTACATTCACAACAAAAATGTTGCAGATTACATTTCATTTTATTTATTTCAAAAATGTAACTCACTCAGATGAAAAAACAAAACAATGTAGCTTCAGTATGTTATTGAAGCAATTGGAGCTACAAAAGGATTAATGTGCGTATCTGGCAGGCTTTGCCGCACAGCCTCAATGAGCGAGGTACAGGGGAACTATTATTTTGCTACTACATTTTACCCTATTTAGTTGCCAGTTATGGATAAAGAGACACCTTAACAAGCGTTGGGGGTTAAACATCGACGTTTTTGATGCTTTAAGGCTTCCCATGGTAACAAATTTACACTCGTTCAATCTTTAGGCTCGAAAGCATGTCCATGCGACCGACCTGAAGTTTTAATTTCTTCTTTATTTTCAGCATATCGTCGATTGGAGGGCAGACCAGTTTTCGACAGATTAACTAGATTTGAAATAAATTGACTCCATACACAGTGGTTACTTTAAAATTCTTGGGCATTTTTTGTCATTACCACTAAGGCTGTATTTTCTGTGAGATTTTTTTTTTAATTTTGACATTTCGTATCCTGGAGACAATAATGGAAGCAAAAATTTTCTTTCCTCTAGACAAATGTAAGCAAACATTTTCATTATCTATGGACAATACTGAACGGGTATAAAGAAGTATTGCAAATCTCTGTGTGAAAGGGCGTGTGATTATAATATTTTTTACTTCAATCTGAATTTAAATTGTAGCGCAC
>WJQU01003689.1:0-24676 GCA_029228625.1 Pseudolycoriella hygida
GAATCGAAGAGCAGCCTCTCTAACAATTTTATGAGAGGAACCGGAAACAGAAATTTATATGAAGTCTTTTTGCAATAAAATATATGCAAGAGTCGCGTACGCAACAGAAAAGATATTAGAGAGTTTGGGCATAACATAAACATATAGCTATAACTAATAAGTTCTATAAGTTTACGTCTTAAGTTATAAATTTTTATACGTTATAAGTTATAAGCTTCAAGTTATAAGTTTTGAAACTCATCAGTACTGTTTCAGATCAGTTTTGAAACTGATTAGTACTGATCCGTAAAGTTTTGAACAGGATCAATACTGATCATTCTCAGTTTGGAAATCTATCAGAACTGATCCTTCTCAGTTTGGAAATCGATCAGTACTGATCCATATCAGTCTTAAAACTGATCAGTACCGCTTCAGATCAGTTTGAAACTGATAAGTGCTGATCAGTTTCAAAACTGATACGTATCAGTATTTGTTAGAACTGATCAGTTTTAAAACAAATACGCATCAGTACTGATTTATAACTTAATTTTAAATTTATAACTTAAAAGGTAAACTTATAACTTATAATGCAAACAAATAACATATAATTATTGCATGCAAAAAGACTCGAACGTATCTATATAAATATTGTCTTAACTCTTACGTGTCAAGGTGGCGCGCGTTAGCAATGTGCCCGTGACGCAAGTCCACATGCGAACAAAAAATTAAGAATAATTTTTTTCGTAGACTGCCGAATCATTTATACAGCTAAGTTTTGACTTCTCCCTTGCAACATAACCCCCGTAAAATATTTTACGGAAAATTCTACGACGAAGTGTCTTTTCACTCATTAAAATCGGTTCAGTGGATCCGGAGATATGACCTTTAGAAAATCATCATTTCCTATACAAAAGTGCATTTTTATAGAATCCTTCGGCTGGGCATTCTACGCCATATGTATTTTAAAAAAGGGGGTACCGGTCTCGCAAGGGCTCTCAGAAAACTCGTTTAAAGGTATATTTTGTATTTGTTTGTGTGTGTAATATGTATGGTAGCACATTTCGTATGAGACAAAGGTTGGGTGTTCGAGGTAGATGTTTGGTGACAAAGGTAAAGTTGTTGGGCTGCGGTGGCTCAAAAAGAACTTTTGATATGTTGTAGAGGAAGTTGAGAGGATCATTCCTGCCCATGGGAGTAGTAGCCACCGTGCTTCGGTTTAGCGATGGTGGCGGCTCAAAAGAGAACTTTTGATTTGTTAGAGGAAGTTGGTGGATCATTTTCGCCCGTGGAACTAGTAGTCGCCGGCGTAGATGGCGGCGGCGGCGGCTCGAAGAAAATTCTATATTTAAATTCGTCAAAAACAATTCTCCTACTTTCAAAAAAACTGATATAACAACAAATATCTTATTTAAAAGGGAAATATGATGCAAGTCCCTTCTTCCAAAACAACTGAAGCTTTGGGTGACGCTTAAAGCTTCGGAACGCAAAAAATTCTTTTTAAATATTTTTGATTAAAAAAATGCGTCATAAACGCCGGACCCTCCCAACGTAAAAATTTTTCTGCGCTTTCAGATTCCACACGCAAAAATTTGGCTACCCGTACTCCATACATCGCACATACCTAAATTTTTGGGGTGTGAAATCTATACCATGGACCATACCCTTCTATCCTGTGCCTAGGATATGACTTGTTCGTCCAGAGAAAGTCCCCTAACTTCTCAATCTGATTTTATTGAGCCCATAACATTTCTACTTGGCCTACCCCAAGGGTGCACACCCGGGACCTAAGCATTCAATATCCTCTTTGGCAGCCTGTTACTACCCATCCTCTGAATGTGTCCGTACCATCGCAGACGACTAACCCTTGCCGCCTCTTCCACTGACGTATCCCCTGCATTTTCTCTGATGTCGTCTTCCTGATATGATAGTCCCACCGATTCATCTTTAGTATTCTCCTAAGAACCCTCACATTAGAAATCTCCAGGTTACAATGCACAAGGTAACCGCAGTCCACCCAACTTTCACTTTCACTTTCACACCATTCCTTTTTATTGAACACATGCGACCTCAACTGACTTGCCACTACGTTTCCCATTTTCTTCCTTTCTTCAAATTCACTAACTAACTTGCCATACTCTGAGAAAATCCATCCTAAATATTTAAACTCCGAAACCTGTTCCAACTGCTTCCCATTTACACTACAAGCTACCTCTTTCCGAGATTTACCGACATGCAAAACCCTAATTTTGTTTACACTTAATTTCATCCCGTGATCCTCACATGCGGAATTCAGGCAGTCGATCCCCTTCTACAAATCATTGGCATTATTCGCTAACAGAGTTAAGTCATCCGCATAGGCCAGGATTCTCATGATTACCTCCCCTACTTCTACTCTTCTCTGCAAATTGAGCTGCTTGATGATTTTGTCCATGAAAATTATGAACAGAAGAGGAGAGAGACAAACACCCTGACAAACGCCTTCATTAACCTCGAAACTAATTTCGCCATCTATTCTTACCGCAGCTAATAAACTTCCATTAATTCCATACACGCTAAGCACCTCGAACAGCCTTTGTCTCGGTACCCGATCAAATGCCTTTTCTAAGTCGATGATGCACAAATATAGATCAATATTCCTCTCATAGAGCTTTTCTATAGCTTTTCTGAAACAAAAGATCTGATCCTGGCAACCTATCAGAGGTCTGAAACCACTCTGAGCCTCGTCAACAACCTCTTTCACTATAACCCTAACCCGATCTACTAGAACACTCGCATAAACCTTTCCTACCACGCTCAAAAGCGAAATCCCCCCGTAGTTGCTACAAACTTTACGGTTGTCCTTCTTAAAGATCGGAGCAATGACACCGAAGCTCCAGTCAGCAGGCACGACTGAGGACTCATGGCTAAATCAAAAATTCTACAGAGCCATTGAAACCCACCTGGCCCGCTATGCCTCATAAATTCTGTCCTAATTTCGTCTACACCTGCGGATTTTCCTGTCTTCAGTTTGCTGACCTTTCGTGACACCTCCTCTAATGTGATTTCCTCCTCACCCTCCGAGCTAAGACTTGCTTTCTTATCAGGTTCTACTATCGGATTAACAGAGGCAAATAGATCATGAAAGTAAAACCTCCAAGAATCCAGGACTTCACCTAAATCCACTATGTAGGTCAGACTTAGATAAAAAGTTCGTTCAAGATCACCTTGACAAACGGACTCAATTCCGAAAAGATTTTTACTGATTTCGGACAGGTCACAAACGGGCACTTTTCACTCGCTTCGTGTCAACCTAAGCATTTGATAGATGAAAAAGTATCAATAGTGACTCCTTTGGCTGACAGGGGCAGCAACCCATCAATTTTGGCAGAGGGCTTCCGAAAGTGAATCAGCTTAGTCTTACTCAAGTTGAGCATTAGTCTATGGAAAACAGACGAAAACAGACAGGGAGGTAGGGGGTGCCTAAAAAAGCCGAAAAAATGCAGACGTCATTTGTGGACGCTCCCTATTAACTCGGAAGTATTCAGCAATAACTCCTATGTCAACGTCAAGATCAACAATATTCTCAGAGGCAGAGGCTGAAGAAACAAACATGTTCATATCGTTCTGCAAAGCAAAAAGAAGAGGACTTCACAGGGAGATCGAAGAAGTCATTAATGAAAATTATGAACAGCAAGGGTGACAGAACTCCACCTTGAGGAATACCAATTGTGACGTCAGACATAGGACTGCATACCCCATTACACTCGGTGTACTGTCTTCTACCGCTCAGATAACTTCGGATCAGATCCAGAGCAACACCCCTAATCGCAAAACAAAGTAGTTTGCGTAGCAACAAATCATGCATAACCTTATCGAATGCTTTGGACAGATCAATGAATAGCCCGGACACAACCTTATTTGCATCTATTTCCTTGCATATCATACTAGCTAACTCTATAAGGGCCGTATGGGTGCCACCTCCTTCTCTAAAACCATATTGACTCGAGTTAAAGAATTCACAGGAATCCAACAATCGAACGTTGCACAATCGTCTCTAAAATCTTATTCACAGCGGGTAGAATAGAGATTGGTCGATAGTTACCCATCTCCCCTCTCGCTCCTTTCTTATAGAGAGGCAGAACCCTAGCAACTTTCATATCATCGGGATAAACACCTTGAAATAGAGAAGAACTGAATAAGTCGCACAAGTATTCTGAGATTGACGAAACACAGCACTTCAGTGAACCGACGGTCACTTCGTCGTGCCCAGGAGCCTTGTCCACATTGAAGAAAATGGAAAGTGGGTTAGAAAGAGATAAGTCCGAGATTATCGTTCTAGATAGATAAAAATACATCCACACGCGCAATCATAAGTAAAAGAAAATTAAGTATTTCACTTGAACCGAGACACTGTTTCGTCGTAGAATGGATTTCCATCGAACTCGAGCAGTGAAATAGTTATGACCTTATACGTGCCATCGATACAATACCTCAAACACAGAAAACTGAAATAAAAACATTCACGGCCACAAAATGCACTTTTTATTCGATTCTAATATACAAAACTATGCCTGCACTTGTTAAGCAGTCGTCGCATTCTGTAAATTTAACAATTTCACCACTTCATTTTTATATTTATCCAAATTTTGGATGTTTTCCCCTTCATTTATCAGTGTTTCTACACTTTGGCAATACTCCACATGAGGTGTCTTTTTGCCGTCTGACACACCCCAATTCAGAATTGCTTCAGAAGTTGTTTTCGACTTGTTTCGAGACCAAATGTACACTTCCATATCGGCTTCGGATTTGGTATCTTCCCACGGCTCCTTTATCCACGACTCATGAAACAAGGCTGTGATCAAGTACTGAGCATAGTCCAAGTTCTGCTTTCGCAGTGGACATCGATCGGTAACTATCGTTACTTCATCGGTCTCTGGATTGTAACGATCACCCACCAATCTGAGAAATTTGTCTTTTGCATGGTCATCGAAATTAAGTGTGGACAGCTTCATCTGTGGAATAACACTGTCTAATCACTATCTTCCACTTGAACAAAGAGATTTACCTTCATGCTAACGATACGAGAAAGGGGATTTCGAATTGTTGGCAACGCATGGCAGTAATCCGACGTAATAATGTCGATGGGAAAATGTTGGGCGATCTTTTCATCGTTTTCTAAGCCACTCGGCCAGGGTGTACAAAATTTCTTCAAAACTTCGCATTGCTTTTTGATCGTTGGAGGCGTTAGATGCAGAAAGTTTGGTATTTTCATGAGTTCAGCATTGGCGAATTTGCCCGGCGGTGCCATGTTTTTCGGTACAAAGCCTTGATGAAGGGGCAGCGGAACCGTAGCAGGATGAAAACTTCGTGGACCCGGCCAAACGCTACCCCAGTCTTGATCAACTGCCATTTGTTTTGATCTGAATTGGAAGTTGCTGTATTTCCAGTAAAATCTTACAAAAAATGCTATAATTACCTTGGGGGTGCAACTGTTGGTTTCACAAATTTCTTTCTAACTGGCGCATTTTTTCGTTTGTATAAATTTAGAGTTCGAAATTCTGTAGGAGAAAAAGTTTTCTACTTAGTGAAGGAACATTACACTTAGTCTGAAAAGTAGGGTTACAGACCACCGTCCTTCTCATCTTCCATTACTCCTTGATTGGAAATGGCCGCAAAACGTTTGAACAAAATAGTGTTCGTAGAAAGTCCATTTTTCACAGAAATCCGTGTGTAGGTCAGCATAATATTATTGAAAATAAATATTTTTTAATGAAAAAACCGACCGAAGACTTTTCTGCCTGTGTTTTGACAGATTTGCTGTTGATGCGTACTTTTGACATTGCAGTGATGTAAGCTGGTAGCATTCATCGAAGCGTCAGCCAGCGTATCGATGATTGCACGCAAAGTCGCATTTTAAGTTTTCGTTTCTATCAATGTGGGCTGAAGGAAGTAGTTTTTGACACATTTTGGATCTCGTCATGAAAATCACAAAACATTGATATAAGCCATTGGACGCACTCAAAGTCAGTTACTTTTCAGTGTGCGACAAGATTCCAAATTTAAAATAAAAACGACGACATCAACTTTCTTCCTATCTGCACTGACTCGATACGCCTAAAAAGTAGATGGCAGCACATTCTATACACTTGACAGTAGAAACAGACCAACGTTTTTGAGAATTCTGTCATTTGAAGCAGGTTATTTAGTTCATGATATTGACGTTACGTGAATAGTAGATGTCGCTCTAGAATAGACCATCCACCACCTGAAGCTTCGAGTATATTGCCTTAAATTGAATTTTTCGCAGTGAGATTTCTCAGCAAAGGACAACTACATGCAAAATCTAGGCTTCTGAACCACAGCTATGACACGTAGCTTTTGTTTAAAGGAGTGACTGCCCCCTCCCCCTCCCCTGCCGGTCTCGCGTCGGGGTTTTCCCGTAATGTTGAATTTGTCGAAACCAGGGGCGTGACAGTCTTTTGTTTTGATCTTTGCAAGTAATACTCAACGTGAAGTTACCTGCAATTTCAAAAAAATTAGCTGATTTTTGAACTTTTGAACTGATTTTGGTAAATTTATGAATGAAATCAGCTGATTTTTTTGCCATGAAGTTAGCCTAGGTCGCAACTGAAGCTAACTTCACGTCGAGTATTACTTGCAAATATCAAAAGTAAAGCTCATGAAGCTTAAGGAGAAAACAAAGGAGCAATTTGAATCGTCGACTTCAGCAATTCCGTGACTTAAGAATCATCGAAATACGACGAATTTGCAATGTTGATGAAAATACGTATGTGCTTTGACAGGAGAATCGCAATTAATTGACGCGAATTAGAAAACTATCTAATTTTCCGAAATCGGTGTTGACAGTTGTCGATTCTGAACCTTGATCGAAATACAACGAAATTGCTCATCCCAGCAATTCATAATTTATCGTTTGTTTTCTGCTTTAGTCATTGCGTTCTTCAGTACGGGAGTGAATGTCTTTTGTTTTAGTTTTACAAATGCTATTCAAAGTGAAGTTAGCAGCAATAGCGATTGCAGTTAACTTCATTACAAGCTGATCTAATTCACAATTTTTACAAAATCGGTTGCCTTTATTGACAAATTCAAAAGCAATGAAGTCAGCTTCGGTCGCAACTGCAGCTAACTTAACTTTGTATAACATTTGGAAGTGGCTCATTCTTGGCAAGAATTAAAAAAATGTAACGATCGTAACGGAGGAAGCGATAGGCAAATATATAAAAAATTGAAGAACGAAAGAGAGGCATACAAATATCACTTCGTTACCCCTATGGAATGATCCAAATAATGGGCTAAAACAAGAGAGTGTCACTCCCCTGAGTAAATCCCAAACTTACACTGAAAACGAAGAGATTTGCTTCGCAGGCTCGTGTAGCTAGCTATCCCACTCTTTCAGTGTATACGATCCCATACCACAAAATTGGTGGATACTTTCGACGAAGATTGAAATGGAAAATTACATTCCTTCCCAGGAACGAAAATTATTAATTTACAAAACCAAGCTGGAGTTTACTCGTTTCTACATTTATATTAGTGAAACTTTTCGCTTTGAAGAAAGAAAAGAGACCACAAAGGCAATGTAAGGAGAAACGGATATAAAAAATCTGCTATCGCAAGGCACGTCATACGAAGCAAGCAACATTCAATAAATTGGAATGAACATTAAACCACGCATTTCAAATGAAGACTCGGTAGAAGAACGGCATAAAACACAAATTAAAATTCTTCTTCTTTCGAGCCCTTTAAATTATTTAACGATGAACATAAGAACTTTTCTATAATTCTTAGGCAAGTCTACCGTCTTCAAAAATTACGTGCTACTCTCTCTCTCTCTCTCTCTCTCTGTGGCATAAGCGAATAAGAATCCTCTGTTTGTAATTGTTAGAATTCCATCAGTCAACTGTAGTAGCCTATCTGCCAGCACACACTGATCCGAAAATAAGGGAATGCGAAACTGTTCGAAAAACAATACTCCTGTCAGTTTTCGGAAAAGAATCCATGGGAAAATCAAAAGCATCGTGGTATTTTTGCACTCCACAGCGGAGCCTCAGATTTTAATGAGGCAATCTTAAACGTGTTTATCTCTAAATTATTATTTCTGGGACATTTGGAAGCTGTACCACTCCTAGAACGCCAACAGGTTATGGGCCTAGGACACGGAAGTTGTAATCGATTAATGAAAATTGTAAATAATTTTGGTGAATGCAGACGAAATAAATTTTGTCAAGTTTTTGGTGAATGCAAAATTGTGTAAGTCGACGGTAGTCGGCTGTCGTAGAACCGAAGCGAAAAGTCGATAGTGGAGGGCTATCGCCGATGGCAGTGGGCAAACCGAAAGACGATGGCAGTGGGTCATCGCCGGCAGCAGTGGATTGTCGTCATCAAAAGCCGATGGCAGTGTATCATCGTCGGCAGCAGTGGGCTGTCGTCAAGAAAAGTCGACTACAGTGGGTCGTCGCTCGCCGATGGCAGAAAAATTGAAGCAGTTAGTAATTTAGGATGCAGTTGGGCTACCGAATTGGCGAACGGGTTAGCCCGGCTTTCCACCAAGGTAAAACACATTGATGGGGTGAACCGGCATTCTAAGCCCTACTAGTTTCCGCACCTAGTAATCATAGATGGCACTAAGTTTGTGTGCAATTTACCAATGACACAGTAAAAACTTCGGTAACGAAAAGATGTTTAAGATGAGCGAAACTAGTAAAATGAAATGATCTAACGTCTGACCCGGACGTAACAATCGTAACAAATGGAAGAAAAGACTGTGGGAGATAGCAGTTGGGCTGTCGTTGTAAAAGCGCCGATAACAGTGGGTTGTCAAGTCAAGTCAAGTTGATATCGGTGGGTTATCGGAACATTTGTTGCGGCAGTGGGCTACAGTAACAAGAGATGATGTTACGACTAGCAAGCTAGTGCGAGGCAGTGGGTCAAATTAATGATCAAGAAAATTGTTATTCCATAGATGAACTAATTGAGGGGGAGCGACTTGTGAAATTAAATTGTCCTTTTGGTTAAACGAGTTTGTCTCTAAATTATTATTTGTGGAACATTTGGAAGCTGCACTGATCCTGGAAAACCAACAAATCGTGGGTATTCTGTATCTCAGTAACGGAATGACTTGAATTTAGATTCATATCTTGGAGTCAACCTCTTATCAATAGTCAGAACAAACGTGACAACACTGCAAATGTCAGTGAGTCCAGTGACTTTTTGTTTTATCAAAATTGCCTTGTTCTCATCACAAATCCAAAAAAATGGGATACACTTTGCGATTAAAGACCAAAGAAGGTCAGCAAATTTTAAATCTAATAGAGTCTGACAATGTGGGTACATTGAAGGCAAAAATTGCCGAATTGTCCCAAATAGCGAGTAATAGACTGAATGTGCTGGCTGGTTATCCACCGAAAACCTTAGATCTTTCCGACTTACAAAAACCAATATCACAAATTGGTGTCACAAATGGGGACACATTAATTGTCAATGAAAAGCAGCCAGATGAAGTGAAGGCAACTATTGCTTCGAATACAGTAGATGAGGATAGTTTGATTGCCCGACGTCTGGCTGACGAAGAGATGGAAACTACAGTGGATGGAATTTTGCTGAAACAAGTCGTTCCATCGGACAATTCTTGTTTATTCACTAGCATAGGTTGACGATTCTTTATTTACGTCTAGTGGGTTCAATGATGTGCTAATAAAGAATGTTTCAGGCTACGTCCTCAATGGTAACGTCGATACAGAATGTCATACCATGATGAGGCAAATCATAGCTCAACATGTCGCTAACGATAAGGAGTCGTACAATGAGGCAATACTTGGCAAACCGAATCAAGACTACTGTACGTGGATTCAAAAACCAGAAACATGGGGAGGTGCAATTGAAGTGTCAATATTGTCAAATTTTTACGGATTAGAAATTGCTGTTGTGGATATCACAAACGGTATAATAAATCGGTTCGGTGAGGATAAGAACTTTGGAACGCGCGTTTATCTTCTATTCGATGGCATTCATTACGATCCGTTGTATTTGGAATCGTTAAGTGTAAGTAAAGACAAGACTCTTGCAACTGTGGAAATTCAATTAATTTCGCAATGTTTAGGGTGGTCCGGTGAAAACGATGTTTTCTATAGAAGATGATACGGTCATGCAACAAGCACAACAATTGGCCATGGAAGCCAAATCATCTCGTCAATTCACTGATGTTGATCGATTTTCACTCAAGTGCATGCAATGTGATTGCTTACTAGTCGGTCAGGTCGAAGCTCAGCAGCACGCTAAATCAACGGGACACACTAATTTCGGTGAAGTTTAACTTTCCGAAAGAGCGCAATAAACTCCCATGAATCTAGACTTTTTGTATTAACGCCAGCACAAATGATTTGTATGATTTAACATGTTAAACATGGATTTGCATTTCAACGTTTCGTTTCTTTCTTGAAATAAAAAAAATCTCTCGATTCGATATTCGGTCAAATAAAAGGCAGACGACAGGGTGATGACTCTTAAATGATTCATTTTGCTGTGCTCTGAGTTAACAAGTCACACTTATGTCGCAATGTTTACTACTCTTTGTTTTCAAAGTAAATATGTCATTTGAATTGACAACCGCAAAATATCCCTTTGTGCCTTTTATCATTATTCCGTTGTCCTTTTCGTTTTTTTCGCGTCATGCGCATTTTTGCTAAACAGCGCTCACAGTTGTGTTTACATGAACTAATTTAGCCAATTTTTTTCGAAATGCATTTTACTTTTATTATCACACAAAACACTTAACAGCACGAGGCAAAAATGTGAGCTTTTCCACCTTGTGACAACAGCAAATTGAATTTATGGCTCGTCTGGGAGGTGCAGGATATTGCAAAAAGATTCGAAAGATTGCCCTAACTCTAAAGTGCATGAAATTACGTCGACATTAAATTGGATTTGAAATTGCCGAGAGGGCGATATAGAAAAACCCGTCCGAAGAAACAGTGAAAAAACTTCTCTAAATCCTTCAAAATATCTCAAAATTAAAAAAAAAAAATTGCAGTGGGGCCGATCTAACAACCCACCTAGAGCATTTAGGAGAGGCCCCTGATCCACACTTCCATGAACAAAAATGTTCGCATCTTTTTTCTCTGCAAAACCGCAAAAAAACCTCATAATTAAAGAAATATTCACGAAAAATCACCAAATATCGTCTGTGGTCGTGTAGCGTTGGGCCCACACTGAGGACTGTACAGTCTGAACCACTCAGGGGCGTGACAGTCTTTTGTTTTAATATTTTCAAGTAATACTCGACGTGAAGTTAGCTGCAGTTGCGATCGGAGCTAGCTTCATTGCAAAAAAAGTCAACTGAATTCATTCATAAATTTACCAAAATCAGCTGATTTCATTAAAAAGTGCAAAAATCAGCTGATTTTCTTGCAACTGCAGCTAACTTCACGTTGAGTATTACTTGCAAAGATCAAAACAAAAGGCTGTAACACCCCTGGAACCACTCAACAGATTTTCACTAATCATGGGCGCGCGGTAGCGATGCGCCCGTGACGCAAGTCCCCATACGAACAAAAAATTCGGAAAAATTTTTTTCGTAGACTTCGGAACCATATATACAGCTAAGTTTTGACTTCGCCCCCTTGCGACGTAAAATATTTTTCCTGGATTCTACGGAAAATTCTAAGGCGAAGTGTCTTTTCACTCATTAAAATCGGTTCGGTGGATCCGAAGATACGACCTTTAGAAAATGATCATTTCCTATACAAAAAGTGCTGTTTCATAGAAGCCAAAGTTAATGAAAGCATCCTACGTTAGTTAGTTAGTTCCAGGGCCATTTGTATGAAAAACCGTGAAAACCCACTTTTTCGGCTCATGCTAGAAAACGGCTCGATAACTTTTCTTGAAATTTTGCAGGGACCTTCGGGTGGGCATTGTACGTCATATGAGATTTAAAAAAAGCCGGTACCCCCCTCGTTTGGGCGCCAGGGCTCTTAGATAGCGTCATATAAAGCCCATATGTATGTGTTTGTGTGTGTAATGTGTATGATAGCACATTTTGTTTGAGGCAATGGTTTTGTGTTCGAGATAGAGGTTTGGTGTCAAAGGGAAAGTTGTTGGGTTGGGTGTGTAGTGTATCAGGGTGACCGCCAATATGGCGGAAAATAGGCGGTGGCTCGAAAAAAAAACTTTTGGTATGTTGTAGAGGAGGTCGAGAGGATCATTTTCGCCAATGGAAGTAGTAGCCGCCGCGCTTCGGTTCGGCGGCAGCGGCGGCTCAAAATAATGCAAAACATTACAATGACAACGAAAACCCTTTTTAGAAGGGAAACGTGACGCAAGTCCTCGTCCCTTCTTCCAAAACAACTGATATCAATTTGGGTGACGCTTGCAGCTTCGGAACGCACAAAATTCTTTTGAAATATTTTCACTTCTGAGTAAAAAATGCGTCACAAATGTCGGACCCGCCAATGTAATAATTTTTCTACGCTTTCAGCTTTCATACGCAGAAATTTGATGCCCTATACACAAATACGCCATACATCCCATAAAGTCAAATTTTTGCATTGTGAAAGCTGAAAGAACAGAAAAACTATAACACTGGGGCGTCCGGCATTTGTGACGCATTTTTTTTACTCAGAGCAATTTCCGTTCAAATTTCGCCGAGATTAAGTGAAAAAATTACACGAACCTTCAAAAACCACGTTTTTCACCACTTTTTCGACCGTAACTTCGAAAGTCGAAAGTTGTCCAAGTTCAATCCCGCTCTAAATTCAAAAAAGTTTCTTCCATAAATTGTCGGGCATGCCCAGGCCTTTCAATTAAAAAGAATTTATGAAAATCGGAGAAGATTTACTCGAGTTATGTACAAAAGACCAAAAACCACTGAAACGGCCCTACCTAAGCGGCCCTTGGGCCGACAGTGCCCAGATTGAATCCCATAAAAGATTTCTGAAGGTAGTCGAAGGTGACACAAAGTGTTCCGAAGGTAGCCGAAGGTGACATGAAATGTTTTTAAGGCAGTCGAAGGTGACACGAAGTGTTCCGAAGGCAGCCGAAAGTGACACGAAGTGTTCCGAAGGTAGCCGAAGGTGACACGAAGTGTTACGAAAGTAGCTGAAGGTGACACGAAGTGTTCCGAATGTAGCTGAAGGTGACACGACAGGCCAAAAAATCAAGTACACACTTCTAGTAAAAAAATTTTTCCTGTGAGAATTCGCAACCCAAATTTTGTCAGCATCTTGATCCTTACTAATTATACCTATGTAATTAAAAAACGCGAGCGGAGCGAGCGAAAACTTTTTTCGAGGTTTCTTTGTAGACTCTGTTTATATTGACTTCAATTTTGAATTCAATAAACAACATTTATCATGAATTCGACGATGGAGGAATGACGTCATGATTTATTAAATGCACTGAAAATTAAAGTTGTTTTCTTATGTTGTAAATATAGCGAGCGATTTTTTTATATTTGAAACAAAATTAACAAAATTGATCGACAATTTCCTATAGCTTTGGAAAAAAAAGTACATAAAAAATCGCGAGCGTAGCGAGCGAAAATTTTGTAGAATTTTTCGTTTTTTGTTGACCTGAGTATGATACACATTTTCTCAAAATCAAGTACGCACAGTGTGTCAACTACACGCCTAAAATAGGCCCTGTGACACGAAGTGTTCCGAAGGCAGCCGAAGGTGACACGAAGTGTTCCGAAGGTAGCCGAAGGTGACACGAAGTGTTCCCGAGGTAGACATGGGTGACACGACGGGTTCCAAAGGCAGTCGAAGGTGCCACAAAGTATTCCAAAGGTAGCCGAAGGTCTCACGATGTGTTCCGATGGTAGCCGAAGGTTACACAAAGTGTTACGAAAGTAGCCGAAGGTGACACGAAGTGTTGCGAAGGTAGCCGAAGGTGACATGAAGTGGTCAGAAGGTAACCGAAAGTGACACGAAGTGTTCCGAAGGCAGCCGAAGGTGACACGAAGTGTTTCGAAGGCAGTCGAAGGTGCCACAAAATATTCCGAAGGTAGCCGAAGGTTTTTTTTCGGAGAATATTTTTTCGTATAAAAATTTTTTTTTGAGTAGAAATTTTTTCGAAGAAAACTTTTTTCAAAGAAATTTAAAAAAAAAAAACAGAAACTTTTTCACATTAATTTCAGTTATAACAACTACAAACTTTCAAAACGACTGATATCGCACACAAAAACTTCTTAAAAGGTGAAATGTGACGCAGTCCATATGTCCGCTTCCAAAATTAATGATATCGCTTGAGGTGACGCTATCGCTGATAATATGCAAAAATTTGTTTGAATGGAATCTTGTGTTAAAAGATTTAATTTTCTGAAAAAATTACAGCGCTTTTTTCAAAACAAAATTACGTTGTGTTCAAAAAATTGCGTCACAAATGCCAGGCCCACCAGCGGAATAATTTTTCAAAACTTTCAGTTTTTACACGCAAAAATTTAAATTCACCCTAAACAATCTACACAATAAGAAATAAAAATCAAATTTTTGCAACGCAAAAACTGAAAGTGCAGAAAAATTATTTCGTCGTTGGGTCCTGCATTTGTGACGCAATTTTTCAACATAACGTAATTTTGTTTTAAACAAAAACTTTCCATTCAAACAAATTTTTGCGTATTATCAGCGATAGAGTCAACTCAAGCGATATCATTAATTTTGGAAGCGGAAATATGGACTGCGTCACACTTTACCTTTTAAAAGGTTTTCGTATGCAGAACTTTTTGCATAGCAATGGCTGTGGCCTGCTAATTTAAAAAAAAATGGTTTTTCGCTTGTCTAAAAATTTTTTTAATCAAATATATTACAGTGAGGTGCTTTTAAATTTAGTAGTCTTTTGCATCAGCTGCAAAGGTGCATATGTATTGGATGCATTATAATCGAATATTCGAAATTAAAAAATAATCCCAGGCAATAAAGGATCTTATGTATCAAATTGGTCGATTTCATCGAAACACATAACATCATAATTACAAAGAGTTTTTACCTCGCTTATACGGTTGATACACTGAGTTTCCATGTTTTCTTACTTTTTTGAAAAAAAATTATTTGGAATTAGTCAAAGACTGTAGTTAATTGAAAATCTTCGTCGGCTGGGACTTATCTTTCCTTTCAATTCGAATGATTCGAAGATGAGTTTACAATGCATAAGCAACTTGCGCGTGTGTTACGTATCAATGTCAATTGGTCAGCAGCTGATAAGTAGGGAATCAACATTCAATTAAAAGCACTGCCCTCGCAACACTTCGTGTCACCTTCGGAAAACTTTGTGTCACCAATTCTTCTCACTGATTCATATAACTTTCCTGAAGAAACCAACTGTCTAGGTATTCTTATTCAGAATTTAGGAAAAAATCCAAGATGGCGTCACTTTGACAGTTGACAGCCATTTTCTAATGATACCAAAAAATTCTTCTGATGAAACTCTATAACTTTCTAGAAGAAACCATCTCTCTAAGTAGTGTGATTCCGGAGCTAAAATTCGAAAACCGAAAAAGCATAAACGAAAATCCAAGATGGCGCCGCTATGACAGCTGGCAGCCATTTTCTTAAGATACAAAAAAATTCTCCTGACCAAACTCTATAACTTCCCCGAAGAAACCAACTCTCTAGCTGTTGTCACCCCGGAGCAGAAATTCGAAAACTCCGAGCATTACCTAAAAAACCCTCAAAATTGACCACTTTTCCACATGCCACGGCTTTTCCAGAATTTTCCATTTGGGGCCGAGACGGACGTTCCCTGAACTGTGAGGAACTATGCCTTTCTTCTTCACTGTTAGCACGTCATAAAATCGCCTCTGTGTCAATGTGGAGAGGTTCAAACAATGGATCATATCGTCGAACGTTGTGCTATTCACCGGTTCAGCGGCAACATTTCAGAAATCCATGCTGTGACCGAAAATGCGCGAAACTGGCTGGAATAGATTTGTGATTGTGATTTTGATTCGATTTTTGTTTTCGCTTGATTTCTAATCTTTATTAATTCTTATTTTGTATTTCGAAATAGTCATTGGAATAAATAACTGAGACATTTTGTAGGTGAAATAATTCCATTGGTCAGTGACTGTGTATGAGTTGTAATAATTCTTTGACCATATCTCCGGAACTACTTGACCGATTTTTTTATTGTATCCCCCAACTCGAACCTCGATTCACCTCATGTTAACTTTGTACTTTGAACGGTCCAACAACGTATCAATTCCTTGGATGTGATCACTATTCCCTAAAACCCAGAAACACTTGTTCTCTAAAATTGTATTGTCTACACCTTTGCCTTTGGAAGCAACTTTCTAAATTTCATAGTTCTCGAGATATGAGTCATCCCGCCCAATTCTAGAAATAGTCATGTTCCAGGATTGGGCCATTTTTGCCCAAAACCCTGAAAGACGTGTTCCCTAAAATTTTATTCTCTACAACTTTGCCTTTGACGGTAGATCTCCATCCAGCAAACATAGACGAAAAACCATACCTGCTTACATATATGAACAAGAAACTAAATTTTGTCCATTCAATTGGTCACATCGCCCAGACTACTAACCTTGATTTCTACAAAAAAAAAGTTTTCCAGTTTCCTGAGATCAAATGCTCTGATTTGACACCAAAATGAACAACTTCCGTGCTATACTTGCTGAGATATTTGCGAAAAAGTTTTCCTGACGCTCGAAAATCCATGTTAGACCTCCACTTCTTCGACCTCCACTTCTTCGACCATATATCTTCGGAACTACTTGACCGATTTGGCTCAGCTTCGAGCTTGAATCATGGGAAAAAAAGTCTAGGATGATCGGTGGAGACGTTTGAAAAAAAAATGGAGACGGACGGACATTTTTTTATTGCTGATTCGTCATCAGTAGATGATATGTATATTCCCACCTCGATCTACTCAATCTACAATAAAGTTGTTTGTAGTAAACGTACAGGACTTTTGTACTTCGTACGGGTCCAAACATTATAGCCAGCTGGTTTCAATGATCTCGATTGTATTTTTTTGTCAAAAATTTCAATTTTTCTACGCAAGGATGCTGCCACTTTGTTCTATTGACACCATGTCGCTATTTTCAACGAGCGAGAAGCGGAATTCTCTCGCGAGAAGCAAAATATGAGATAACAGTGAGATACGCTTGTTGAAAATATTGCGACGACGTGCCTTCCTCAACTAACTCCGTCCCAACCCGCGGTGCTCTTAATGTCAAACAACAGTAAAGTGAGGAGACGTGTGAGAAGGAGTCTAGAACTGGCAACAAGCATACGTAATATGTGAACACACACCATTTCTTTCTTGAGTGTTAATATATTTTCTTTTATACCTTCTCGTATGACAATTTTTGTCTCGTCAAATTAACAATAGGTTAGAAACAACCGCGTCTTTTGCATTTTCTGCATTTACAAAGGAATCCCCACGAATCCAGGAGTATCTTTTGGCGACGCCTTCGAGATTTTTTTAGATTCTTACTACCTATATAACTAATGTAGATCTCTTCATCCTTTTTAATCTTACGTAGTGTTCCGGCGTACCCTGATGTATCGAAGAAGAAAGTCTCCGCGTTAGGATCACAAGAGTGATTGAAGAATGATAGGATGTTGTTGATATACGAATCCACTGCACTTTCAAATGCATTTGTAGAGTTGACAATCGCGTGATGTGTGATCAAATGCATTAAAAAGCGCTGCTTTTCCAAAGTGTCAGAGTTCGCCTATTCTCGGAATTTTCATCGCAAGTACGTAGAAATATACTGCCTGTGTCATATGATCTTGCGTTTGAAACGTCTTCAGTTTGAAATAGACGCCATACTTGTGCATCGAAACGGGTGGTCGGTCCTGATCTTCAAGCAAAGCTCTTTTAACAAAACTCATCAAGGTGTTCACGTCGCCAAAGGTTACAATTGCATTCATAATTGTTTGAATGTCGAATTTGGCGCTAGAATAGTGTTTTTGTACGCGAGATTCACCAGTTAGTCCATAAAACGAGAATAGCGGTTCTTTATTCGCGTTTTTTGGACTAACTGGTGAATCTCGCATACAAAAACACTATTTTAGCGCCAAATTCGACATTCAAACAGTTATGAATGCAATTGCAATTCCATTTCATGAGTTTTATTTTTATCCTTGCACTCAGTGTTTTCTTTCGAAATGACAAGCTGCTCTTCCGTCATATGCCATTCCAACGTTTTCACTACCGTTTTCAGCATAGCGCAAACTTGACGTGAACTTAGTAATTGCCTCTTCATATTTCAACAAACCAAAAAGATTATCTCCCTTTCTTCTCAGATCCGTAGAAATCGCATTGTCCTTTCCAAGTTCTTTTGTTTCCACGAACGCATTACACTCATAGAATCCTTCAAGAGCAACTGGAATATCGAAAAGTTTTACGCAATTTCCTCTTTTACACAATTTTTCCATAATCGGATTCGATGATTATTTCTATGGGAATGATATTTTATGAAATCAGTTTTACGAAATGGCTTTGTTTCACACTTACCCCAGCCACTACACCCGAAAAACTATACGGCGTTATCTAATAAACTTTTGGATTTCTTCAAATAAACGATAATGTTGAGTCAGAACTCAAGAATTGCAATTTTATTCCAGAGCGTTCAACTTCAGCGGGTCAGCTTTTGGCGCTTTTTTGGTCATAAGGATTACAAGTCACACTACGCGATTTATGGAAATATTGCTGCTGGGAATTTCACTCATACTTTCACACCCCTGATACTACCCTACAATTTTTTTCCTCAAATGTAAGCGGTCGATTTATATTGCGATGTAGCTTGCAATCTTAGATTGCATGAACGCTATGCCGTGTTACAATCCTTACAATGTACAAGAAACTCGTAGGGAATATCACAATCTCAAACATTGGAAAATAGCTAACTCTTACCTCCACTTGTCTGAATAGAACACTCCTTCCGAACGGCCAAGAAACGTAATAGGAAATAACTGTCTTTGATTGGTCTAACCAACTCCAAGTCGTCACCAATGATGACCAACCGGCCAATGAATTGTGTGTGCCGCTTGCCACAATAGAGGATATGTCTGTCCTACCTATCTCTCGGTGACGAAATAGTATTTTTGGCAAACAACTTTAACTTCCTTATTCCAACGACAATGGATACTATTGAATTCAATACAACTTATATCAGTCCGCTCTGAGAGATTGGTGACTGTTATCAATGACTGTGATTCCAGCAAAAAGATCACGAGAGTTAATTCAACCCTTAGGCTGGATTTGCACTTAAAAATGTATCACTCCGCTTTGAAACTTCGAATGCGCATAGAGCAAATTCTCTCTATGCGCATGCGCAGTTTCAAAACGGAGGGATATTTTTAGACGAATTTCTTTGAAAAGGGGTCTATTGCGTTTACCACGACGTTTGTAACCAGTCGGTTTTCGACCCGGGAGTAGAAGGGAGCACCGATCATGGTCCTTAGATGACGAATGAGCAATAAAAAAAATGTCTGCCAGTCTGTCCGTCCGTCAACCCGATAACTTGAGTAAAACTCAACCGATTTTCCAAAATTTTTCTCCCTGAAAGGTTATCGAAAAATCTTTTTTGGGATTGACTCTGGGCACTGTCGGCCCAAGGGCCAGGGCCAATGAAACAAAACAACAAACTAAATGCAACTAAAACTTTTCTTTTACAAGATGTCATCACAGAGATTGAGCAAAAAGTGTTGTAGTTGAAATTAGCCAATCAAAAGCTACCACGTAACAGTCGCGGTAGTAGTGTGTTCAAAAGTGTGCACGACCACAAAGATTCCCATTTCGGAGGCAATCGTAGAAGAGACGACCATTTAGACGACCACGCATAATGGGGCGCATGTAGTGGTTGCTACATTCATAACCGTTCTGGTCTTTTTCTTCTTCTTTTACAGCCATTTATGTTCACTGTTGGATGTAGGCCTCTTCTCGCTTCTTCCGCTCCTCTCGAATCAATGCCACTTGTTGCCATGCTATACCTGCGATCTTTTTGATGCCGTTTACCCATCTCTCAGGTGGTCTTCCCATTGGTCTTGTGTTGGGTGGTCTCCATTGCATAATTATTTTTGTCCATCGATCATCGGTCAACCTTGCCACATGTCCTGCCCAGTTCCACTTTAGCGTCGCGATCCGTACCATGACATCAACGACTTTCGTTTGTTGACGAATCCATTCATTGGTAATTTTGTCCCTGAGCGATATTCCTAGCATACTACGTTCTATCGCTCGTTGTGCGACTCTGAGCTTGTTCGACGACGCCTTCGTCAAGGTAAGAGTTTCGGCTCCATACGTGAGAACTGGTAGTACGCAAGCATCAAAGACTTTCCGCTTTAAGCTATTGTTCATCTTACTTTTGAAAATGAAACTTAGTCTTCCAAATGCTGCCCATCCTAGTCCAATTCTTCGACGTACTTCGGCAGTCTGGTTGTCTAGTCCTAGCTTCAATTTGTGGCCAAGGCAGATATAATTGTCGACCTTTTCAATAACTTCATTTCCGATTTTAATATCGTTATCATCATCAATGTTTGTCATTATTTTCGTCTTTGACCGGTTAATCTTTAGACCATAGTCGTTGGATTTACAATTCAATTGATATAACATCGTTTGTAATTGGTCCATATCTGCTGCTACCAACACAATGTCGTCTGCAAACCGGAGATGATTTAGAAGCTTTCCGTTCACGTTTATTCCCATCTCACTCCATTCTAGCTTCTTGAACAAACTCTCCAATACCGACGTAAACAACTTAGGAGAGCTAGTGTCACCTTGTCTGACTCCTCTACTAGCTTTGAACTTAGTCGTATTTTCGTGAAGTTTCACACACGATGTAGCATTCTCGTATGTATATCTAATCATTCTCGAGTATCTCGAATCGATTCTACATTCGTGTAATGCATCTAAGATTGTCCACGTCGAACGCTTTTTCATAGTCTACGAAAGCCAATGCCACTCCTATCTTATATTCGTTGCATTTTTCAATCAACATTCGCATTACATGCAGGTGGTCGTTCGTACTGAATCCTGATCGAAATCCAGCTTGTTCAATAGGTTGATTAAAATCTAACTTTGTCGTCATCCGTTTGGTAATGACCTTCATGAACAATTTGTATACGCGCGATAGCAAGCTTATAGGCCGGTAGTTCTCTAGCTTCGTAATATCACCTTTTTTGTGCAACAATGTGGTAACTGCATTTTCCCACACCTTTGGTATCTTTGCTAGTTCAAGACTCTTATTAAACAACCTCGTTATTGCTTCTCTTACAGCATCACCTCCTTCGTTTATAGCTTCAATCGGCATACCATCGTCTCCTGGTGATTTACTGTTCTTCATTTCGTCTAATGCAGCTTGTGTTTCCTCTACAGTTATGTCAGGCAGTTCTTCCGATCCAACATTCAGTACGGTTAGTCTTACTTTCGTCGATCCTTCGTCCGTCGATAGTTGTCTAGGTTTAATTGATGTGAACAAGTCTTCGTAGAATTCTTTCGCTATATTCAAAATTCTGCTTCGATCTGACTGAATTGTACCCGTCTTGTCTCTCAGCTTAAAGATTTGTTTCCTGGAGTCGTTTACCTTGGATCTTAACACCTTCATGTTTCCGTTAATCTCAATTGTTTTTTCTGCTAACTTGACGTTATAATTTCGAAGGTCTGCTCGCATTTTCTTGTTGATAGCTTTAGTGATGGTTCGGTATTCTTCGGAGTCTCTCATTCCGCTGTTCACCAGCTGCACTCTGATGGCTATAAGACCCAAGGTTTCATCACTAAGCTTAGACTCATTCACTGTATGAGACTTACACTTCGTTTCTATGAAGCCCTTCATTAAGTCTAGAATCTTATTGTTCAACTCGTCTAAAGTGAATTTAGTGAAGTCCCGGACTGCTAGCTCAGTTTTCATCGTGTTTTTATATTGATCCCCTTGTTCTTTTAGGCGTCGCATATCTAGGAACTCTAATTTTTTGACAAGCTTGGACCTCTGGAATCTCGTGTTGATGACAATTTTAGCACGCACCATCCTTTGTTCAAGACGTTTTTAACAATTGCCTTGTTGTTTGTGATTATATGGGCCATTCCACGAAAACTCCGTTCCAACGCTCGAAATGCTCAGTTGTTACGAAAAGATATTCATACAAAATGCTGCATCAGAAGTATTGATCCTTTAACTAGAGATTAGTAACTTTTCTATTGCTTTTATTTTGTAACTACTGAGAATTTCACGCGTGGGAACGAAGCGGACCGTGGAATTGCCCATATAATCAATTTCATTTTTTGTGACACCATCAGCACTAGCCCATGTCCATTTCCTTTGTGGCTTCCCAGGAAAGAACGAATTTGCTGCGAAAACGTTGTTCTGCTGTAAGAAATTTAAAAGAGCGTCACCACGTTCATTACGCTGATCGTAACTGAAATTTCCAATTGACGTTCCCGACTCCTCTTCTCTCTTCCCTAGTTTCGTAGTCAGGGATCGACAAGCGACTGGGAACTGAGGGCCTTTTGGTATTGGTTGTCTTATTCATGTTGTTGATTTTGGTTTTGGTTTTGGTTTGGGGGTTTTTAGCCGTTAAAACACCACGCTGGCCAATGCGGGTTGGTGAGTGATGGTAGTCCTGCTGATTAGGACTGTGCATGCTGCCGTTGTCTCTTACCGCCGAGATCCTCCGCCACCATGCTAAGCAGCCATCCCATCTTGATAGCGCCTAGCTGTCTTCGACCCTCCCTAAACGTAGCGTCTAGGTACTACCCGAAGACAGCCCCCCTCATCCTTCCGCTAAGTGACCCCCACAACTACACCAGGGTTGGTTACCTGATCGTTCATGGGGTTGCTCACAAGAATAGGTGTCACAACGGGTAGGATAGGATGTAGGAGTAGGTGGATAGAGACTAGGGTACATAAGGAGTACTATGTTCGCATATTCGCACCATTTGACAACCCTTCTCGTGCTTGTGATAAATTTTATTTTATAAAAAAAACCGACAAAGATGAGCGAACAAAAATTCATTGGAAATGTGGTTAACCTCATCGGAATAATTTATTGCAATATATGAGGAAAGTTAGACTGCATATGGATGTGACTCATTTTTGCGCCTACAAAAATTGGATAGAAAATAATAGTAGATTATGGATAGGCGACAGAAAATTATATGTTAATCGAGTATATATTACACGTACGAGTTTTAACGAGTATGTGTAATATATAACGAGATTACATATAATTTTCTGTCGCCTATACATATCCTGCTTTATCTTCCGCGAGCCAGTATGTCATATATTGAACCGAGTCAAAACATGATGTTGGCGCAACGCATACGTTCATAAATCGTAAATAAAAATAAACGCACTTAAAACTGTCGTGTCTAAAGTAAATATTTTACTGTCCTGTCTAAAGTAAATATTTTATCGGTCAGGATGTACATAATGTACATTTGCGTGTATTAGTGCGACTCGTAAAATGTTATTTTGTGATGCGAATAACGAGGTTTAATATATGACATACTGGCTCAAGGAAGATAAAAAATGTTTTTTTTAACAAAAACGTGATAACTAATTCCCATAATAAATTACATCAACAAATCAAATTTGTAATTTGCAAATTTTGAACCAGTGCTTCCGCGATTTGACTGCTAGATTTTGCTATTTCTTTAATAACACGTAGTGACTAAGACGTAAAAGTATGTAGTCGTGTCGAACATACAAAACCAATATTTTCGTAACTGTTGATTTGTGATTTTTTACAAAAAAAGTCCTGTAGGAGGTCACGACCCAATATGTTGTGATGGATGAATTCATCTCAAAATTAACATTAGACGGACTCCTAAACAGTAAGTTAACCTTTAAGTGAACGATTTGTATAAAGAATATTACTAATTATAAACCTCTAATGTCCGTCTGTTTGTCTATTTTTTTTTCTTTGTCTATTTATTGACTAGTCGAACCCTTGCCCGCCCCTAGGGGCTACGCAGGCTTTATCATTTTCGCTTATTATCTATTCAGAAATTTTTCGTTTTAAATAATGATGCGTAATGTTGAAGGTCGTTATATCACTTCGTTGATATTACCGCTAATAATACTAAAATCCAAATGGGCGAGAAAGGCACTATAAATCAAAACACTTTCTTTGTCGCAAAATAACTCCACTTCCCCCGTATTCCACGTTCACCGTATGCAACGTTCACCGTATTCAACTTTCACGGATTTCACATCCACCGTATTCAACGTTCACCGTAATCAACGTGCACCGTAATCAAAGTGCACCGTATTCCAAGTTCCCCGTATTCCACTTCCCCCTAATTCCACCTCTCTCGTATTCCACGTTCACCGTATGCAATTTAATTTTCCTTGTATTACACTTCCCCCGTATTCCACGTTCCACCATATTCAACGTTCATCGACGTGCACCATATTCCAAGTTCCCCGTATTCCACTTCCCCCGTATTCCACGTTCCACGTTCCCCGTATTCCACGTTCCACGTTCCCCGTATTCCACATTCCCCGTATTACACTTCCACCGTATTACACTTCCCCCGTATTCAACTTTCCCCGTATTCCACGTTCCCCGTATTACACTTCCCCCGTATTACACTTCCCCCGTATTACACTTCCCCCGTATTACACTTCCCCCGTATTACACTTCCCCCGTATTACACTTCCCCGGATTACACTTCCACCGTATTACACTTCCCCCGTGTTCAACTTTCCCCGTATTCAACGTTCCCCGTGTTCAACGTTCCC
>WJQU01003695.1:0-15064 GCA_029228625.1 Pseudolycoriella hygida
CCCTTGAAGCATTACGGCTACGATTTGCATCAATTTTTAAATAAAGTTAAGAGAAGGATAATTCAAATCTACGCTATACAAAGCTATACCACAACCACTGCCTAAAAAACTTTTGCTTCTCAATTCCGAATTGCGACTTAGGGAAAGGTACGGGGCCATATAACCCACCATTAAAACCCTAATCGATCCTTTCAACAATCCTTAAGTCTAAGTTCTTAAATCTAATGTTTAATATTGTCGCTAAATTTCGGCGAATTTCGTTGAAAATCTTCGCTGATTTTCTCCAAGTTTTTTTACTTGTGACGGCAGTATAGTTGAGGTAAACATACGATTTTTCTGTATGTACAAGCTAAGTTGAGTATCAATTCGTGTAGATGTCTTTCTTCATACAAACTCTTCATCAATTCAGGCATTTCCGGAGAAATTTCAAAATATTGGTTCGGCCAATTTACGCTTTGTTGGCTTAAAGTCAAATTATACGAAATTTCATGATGAAGTTGTGGACAACAACTTCCAGTTTTCATCGCTTTACATATTATGAAAGTCACCACGAAATTTTGTATATTTTGACATAAGTCGAGACCTCACTAAAAATGTCGATTCGCAAATTTACAGTCGGTTACATAATTTCGTACAGAATTATAAAAAAATCGATGCATTTTTTGCATAACATAATTTTTCAATTCGATTAAAGATAATTTACGATCATACCTTGTGTCCTTGTCACACATTTTCAACCTATCTGTTCAAGCTAAAATCTATTTCACTTGAAATGAAAAATATTACTTTGCATACCGGAACGTACGGGTCTTTGCATATATTTAAATTTCATTCTCAATTTTCCATTAACTCTCAATCTCTCAGTCTCGTGCGGTTTTGATTCGATTTTAATGGACTTTTTTTTGCTAGAAAATGGGACTAGTCAGTGTCTCAGAACTAATTAAATTGTATTAATTGATTCCTTTGATTTTTTACTAAAAAAAATAAACAAAAATAGAGACACAATCGCAATCTCACAATCTCAACGATGTCGATCGAAATTCACGCACACAGAGGAACCGATCCATGCATTACGTGATGATCGTTTTCGTTTACATTTTAAATATATTTTTTGAAAATATCGAGGAACATGAGTTTTCCAAAGCGAAAGCAAAAAAATTGACAAAATTATTTTATAAAGTGATCGTGCGACAACCGTTGCTCTTGTTTTCTTTTTTAAAATTTAATATAGAATGTGATAAACCTTCGCAGTTCATGGAAGAGTTTTATTTTTGGTAAAAAGTTGTAAATGCTATTAGTGATCAAAAGTGATCAGAAAGATATAAGAGATCATGAAAAATGAACTTTGTGCGCGTGAAACTGAAATTAATTGTTTCAAATCTCCGATAAAATGTCTTAAAGAAAAAACCGATCGCGTTTGGTTGTTTTATGACGTCACATTACTTTATTAAAAATATATATCATTATGACGTCATAGCTGGCTGATCTGCCAGTTACTTTAGATTTTCTTAGTGCAAAACCGAAAAGTGTAAAAATTATTTAGTTTAAGCAAAAAGGTATCCCTATTTTTGAGGCCGAATATGAAATTGTTGGTGTGATTAGAGAAATGATAAACCATTCGAAATCTAATGTTAGAGTATGAAGAACGTGTAGTGTTTTTTGAAGGTAAAAATCGTAAATTATTATCCACATCGTTGCAACTATTTATGGAAATCACAATCTGTGTAAGTATATCCAGTTCGCTGTTAATTTTATTGAAATTATTCGCCTTTTCTTTACTCATCTGAAAGACATAAAACAAAGAAAGGACCGTAATCCTTTTATTGATCTCCACACTATGAACTATCGTGAAATACTAATTTGTGAACGTGATCAGGAGTCGCGTTTCTCCGATTAGCGCACATTTGGAAAATACCGGGATGCATCGGATGATTGTGTGAGCGGTTGAACTAAATGTTGGCAAGTCATTATAAAGGTTTAAATGCCCCGAAGACGTT
This sequence comes from Pseudolycoriella hygida, assembly GCA_029228625.1. Taxonomy (NCBI): domain Eukaryota; kingdom Metazoa; phylum Arthropoda; class Insecta; order Diptera; family Sciaridae; genus Pseudolycoriella; species Pseudolycoriella hygida. The sequence goes on from WJQU01003695.1 coordinate 1,998, forward strand.
GCATAGCATTAAAAAAACTATATACTTTCGGCTTCTTGTCAATTTGAAAGTCTAAAATTTTGCTCGAATGAGCTTTCTTGCGATCAGTATAAAAAAAAACACGATAACGTCAACACAATTATACATCTATACACAATGAATAGTCGAGTGTAATTCCAATTTACACCGGCTTTTATGAAAGCGTCCACATCCAAACTATGGACTCTTCTTATGTACTTCTTATGTATTCCTCTTGAGGAACGACAATAACACAACAAGCTGTACGGTGTGTACACTGTCATGTGAATGTCCGTTTTATTACACTTTGCAGCGAGCCTGAGCGAGTTTGTGCATATAACATAACATATATGTGAGTGATTCAAATACCTACGTGTATCTATTCTATACGTTATTCTGTCGATATTTAGAGAGATAAATAAAAACATGACAGTTCTCACAAAGCGGCTGTACATATGAGTAGGAACCCCTCCTAAAATTACTGAAATTGACCAAGAGCCTTCTGAATTTTCAACAATGAGTGCTAACTGTCGAAATAAAAATTTAATGAAATACAAAACTAGGAAAAATAAGTTAACTTTAATCGATGTCATTAAAACCTGTCATTACATGTATATACCCCACGGAAATTATTCATTACATGTATGTTAGGGAAACTTCTCATTACATGTATATCTGCATGTTTTGACGCGTTTTCGGATGGGCCACCGATTAAAATAGCATACAGTGGGGAGTGCTTAGTAAGTCATCCATTCAGGATCATTTCGTGACACTCGCAAACTCTTTCGTGTATTTTTAAGCAACTCGCTTTAAAAACTGTTTCTTGACACGTGCAGTTGTATACCTCGCCTTCGGCTCTGGATACAAATTCTACACTCGTCAAAAAACAGTTTTCAAAGCTTTTTGCTTAGAAACACCCTCTTAAGTTTGGCTCATTTCACAAAATTGATCCCTCATGTAATGACTTACTTCCGCACCTCCACTGTAATCTACTATTTTACATTTTCGAGGATCGCGTTATGTGGAAGAATGAGATTAGTAATTTAATTGGAATGTTCAACGATACACTTCGATATCAAATTTTCTACGCTATGTTCCATCCATCTGTTCTTACAATCTTCCGAAAATGTTTGGGAATATTTTTAAAATAGATGTTGGTAAGCGTGGTGATTAGGGAGTGTAAAACCGTACCAATTTTCGATAACTCGTTATGAGATTTCAAATCTAGAGACATGTCTTTCTTTTTCAATAGTTTTTATCAAATTATATCTAAGGAATACTATTTTCATGCTTTGGAATATTTTCTGAATGAATTTTCTGATGAAATGCACGCTGATGACACGCTGACCTGACCTGACCAATTAGTATCGCAAGCAGGCGCCCCACGCCCACATGTCATCCATTCACTGCAAATTTTCAAAGAAACGTAGAAAAAACTAAATTTTATATAAAACATAACCAAAGACCTGTACGTATCAGAATAGATGTGGCAAGCGGAATAGATGTTGCAAAAAGACTCGAGTGATTCTAAATATAGAAATGAGCAAACAATCCAATGTTTTATGTTCGTTAACTAAAAGAATTTCAAAGATCCATAGAACTTACCCAAGGTAATGTACCGAAGTAAATCTGAGACCATTGCTTTTGATGACCGAAATATTCTCCCCCGCACCATATCACAAAGAGGACCAAAGTAGTTTCCCCAAGAAATCCTGCAATTATTTTCTCGCCAATTTGGCTTTAAGAAACAAATTTCTAAAAGTTACTATTTACCGGGATTTGGTAATTTTTTCCTAAAGCCCTGAAACACGTTTTCTCTAAAATTTTATTCTCTACAACTTTGTCTTTGACAGTAAATCTCCATATTGTATAGTTGAGCGAATATAGACGAAAAACTATCTGCTTTCGTATACCGGCAAGAAACTCAATTTTGTCCATTCCATTGGTCCCAGTGCCCAGACAAATGTCTTGTAGTAAACTATAGGACCTTTGTACTTCGCACGGGTACAAAACCGGTCGTAGCTATACCGCACGCAAAAGGTCTTTTCAAAAAACTTTTCAAAATCTACTCGCAAAACAGCCTGAAGTCTTCTTCATTTAGCAAGCTAAAAGACATGACATTTAAGCTCCTGCAGTCCGAGTTAGCTTATAGAATTTCTTGCAAATGCAACTGCACCTGTATGTACAGAAACTACAAAACAGTTTTTGAAGGATTGAATTTTACAAGCTGTAACTGCATCCTAAGAATGCATTGTGTGTTTTGTAGACTTTGTAGAGCATACTAAAGTGACGATGAGGCTCTCTAGAGTTAGCATATTTAAAAGGAGGATGACGTTCAAAGGTGACTCTACACTCTTATTCCTACGATGTAATACTTTAGGCGCTGATACCCATCCTTTTAACGTAGCCAAACCAGCACAAGCTTTTAACCTTTAACACTAAATTATCCCTGATAATAGTTCCTCATATGGTTATCCCACTGCTCTACGATTGACCTCTGCTGTGTCCACGTGCTGTATGTACCGACTCTTTCAACGTTTTTATCACGAAATTCAAAATATCTTCCAAAATAAACAAAAGAAGCAATTAATCTTTTATAATTTATAACTCCTTTAAATAGCGAACAATTCGTTTTACTAAAATTAATGAAATTCTGTATTTCAATAAGAACTTTATAAACTTTGTAATTCGTGCAGGTTTTTAAAATCGCGAAAATCTGCCCAGACGTACAAAGGTTTTATTTAAATTTTGGTCAGTGTATAATAAAGTATATGCAAGACTTTGATGGCGCACTTTGTTACAGTTTTACTGAGAATCTCCAATAGATTCAGCAATATATTATAATAAGTTCTTTCATGCTCTAGAATGATCCTTCCTCTAGTGCATGAAACTACTGGATCTTGAATCGGAAGTACGCAGCCTTCAAAAAGTTGCAACAAGTGGAAAACTGCATTTTCGGCTAGGAAGCCTGGGATCAAAAAATGATGTAAGGCAATGTCTAACCGAAGCTAACTTCATTGCAAAAAAAATCAGCTGACTTCATTCATAAATTTACCAAAGTCAGCTGATTTCATTGAAAAGTGCAAAAATCAGCTGATTTTTTTGCAACTGCAGCTAACTTCACGTTGATTATTACTTGCAAAGATCAAAACATGAGACTGTCACTCCCCTGGGCAATGTTAAAGCCAATAGCAAGTACTCCTTGCAAAAATAATTTTCAATTTGACACCAGGCTGCGTACTTTATTATGGTTCGACGGCACACAGTAGGCAGCCTGGTGCCTAAAATTTAAGCATGTCACTATGACGGCATGTGTAACATTGTTCCTGCAAGACATAAGTGTTCCGAAGCGGTCGTGATACGCTGAAATCAGCTATTCGTGCCTTGCTTAAAAAGTCTATTTGTCGTTTTAGTTGATTTATCAACAAATTTTGTCGTATCGAAGCAATACAAAAGATTTAGTAATTTTAAATTACCGACCAAACACAGCAACAATACTTCAGATAATCGAGTTATTTATAAAAGACCCAAAACCACTTGGGCTGTCCAAGCTCAGTGACCCTTTGTCAACAATCCCAGGAATCCCAAACCCACTACTACTAGAGATCAGCGAGCGGGAGGGAATTTCAAATTATGCCCTTGTCGGATAGGGAATGGGCCGGGCAGTGCAGAAATTTAACTTGCACGTTTCAGGGCGGGTAATTTTACATTTTGAGCAGGATAGGGCACAGGGTCTAAAAGTGTCGCCGCCGCCGCCGAGAATCAAGGTAAAAGCACAAAATTAGCCGTTGCGTTAGCCGTTGCGTAGATTTTCTTATGCAAAGCTAGGCGTTTGGTACATTTTAGTCGGTGGCTCAATGCAATCGCCGCTAGATTTTTTAATTCAGCCGCCGATTGTGGATTTTTTTTTAGTAGACGCCGCCGACAATCTTTTTCGGCTGTCATGTCTGCTAGGGCGGACACGAGCAGCAAAAAAGTGGTGCCCGCTCATCTCTAGGTACAACCTTTCATGAGAAAAAAAATCGTGAAAATCGGTTGAGTTTTACTCGAGTTATCGTGTTTACAGACGGACGGACAATTTTTTTTTTGCATCCCTACTCTCCCCTCCAAATCGACTGGTTACAAACGTAGGTGTAAACGCATAGGCCCTCGTACTCCGTACGGGTCCAAATATAGCTAATAACCATGGTTGGGTTAGCGTAGCTAATCACTAGCGTCGCTACTAGCGCTCGCCGCTAGTAACGACGCTCATATTGCGAACCACTCGCTAATAGCGACTAGCGCTCGCTTAAACTGCGTTAGCGAAACATTTTCGCTAGTCGCTAATCGGATTCTCTAACAAAGATGTTGAATTTAAATTTTTAAAAACATTCCAGAAAATCGTAACTTGCAATTGATTTAACCCTTAAAACTTTTAGTCTAAACAGAACTTAAAGCAGAATACTTCAACAGCAACACACACATGCATGTTACTGCTTCACACCGTTGAGGCAACAATGTTGACTGCAGTAAAGAGATGTGTAATGATTGTGTTCTGTTATTCTTATTGTCTTGTATAAACAAAGTCAAATCGAAAAAAAATGTATGTAACGTGTTTGATGAGCGTTTACGAAAATTGATAATTTTGTGTTAAAAAAATTTATGTAATCGAACAAATTTAAAGTGAATAATTGCGACAATGGTTTTTGCAATCAAAGCGTTAGATGTCGGAGACGTTAATTGACATAATTAACGATACAAATACCGAATTTAAGAATTCAATCGATTTTTTCTACAATTTTCTAAATTGTTTCATTAGCGAAAAATTACCGACCGCTACTAGCGCGCTAGTTTTTTTTCCACTAGCGAATCTGGTTAGCGACGCTAACATTTTTTTAAACTAGCGTTAGCGTCGCTGAAAAAAATGACTAGCGAGCACAACCATGCTAATAACACCAAACTTCTTTCGTTTATTGGAATTTGTAACATGTCATTCTTATCCAACTCGAAGAATGTCTTAATCTCCGATGTCGCATGAAGCATTACTGAGTCTGTTTGTTAAGGCAATTTTTGGTTTTCTTTTTTGGGGAATCATTCCGAGCACTTAACTCGTCTTTTCATGGCTTTCGTAGTAAACAACCCTAGCTTTATCTCAACAAGTTGTGTGGTTCTTTTGAATAACATGATCGTAACGTTGATTTTAAGGCTAATGTTGTATTGGTGCTGATGCTGTAAATCTGTAGATGTAGAAAATTTTAGTTCAATATTTTATCTTCAAAATTAAAAAAGACTCTATGATAATTTCATGCATTAAAACACGACTACTTTCTACTTAATCCCTAAAGACAAAAGAAGTTTCCACTTTGGTGTCATTTGATTTGAAAGAGTTCTAGGCCTATTTCTCTAACAAATATTGTACCACTCGAAAACAAACAGTAAACAAAATTGCGTTCTATTGTCTAATTGAGAAAAACGAGTAAATAAGAACTTCTAAAAATGCCATGAGAAAATATTTTGAAAGAAACGAAAAAATTCCAACGGCTAAGTGGTGCCTAGTTATATTTGTGAAATAATTTACTACGCAATCCTTATTTTTTCCGCATTTTGCTGTTTCCTGGGAACCCAGACCATAATCTAATTCCTCCAATTCTTAGAATTCAATACCAACAATCGTTCTTTAATTTGAGAAACCGTATGGAGGCAAATGAAACTTACCGATGGACAATACATGGAAAATTGTTTTAATTTTGTAACAATAATTTCGTGGTATGAAGAACGTTTTACATTTTTTGCAAAAACAAACAAATCAAATCACCGAAAACAATTTTGTTTCAGACGCGAGAGCGAAAATTTGGATGAAAAAAAATGAAAAACATCTTATAGTATTATTTAAACGCACTCTATAAATAATACCGACAAAGAAAAATATAATCGCGCCTAAATGATTAGAATTTACTGACTATATACAATACACCTGCTGAAATTAGCATTCACAAAATAGAAAAATTTCGAAAAAGTTCTCACTTTCATCATCACTTTTCAAGTGTTTTTAAAATTTGTAGCTACAAATCACAGCCCAGTAGAGTGTAGAGTGTGTAGCAAACATGTTCACGTAAATCAAATTTTTTGTACTATTTCGTTTTGTCCGACTGTCTACTTGCCTTAATTTTGAAATTCACCGTCGCGCGTAATTATAACATCTTGGACATTATTTTTTTTTTTGTCATAAAAGTGATATCGGCGTGTGTGTTTCGTCTAATTTAAAAAAAAAAAAATCGCTAAAAATGTCCTCGAAATGATCGGATGAAAAGTGTGCAAAATCTTAGACTATTTTTTTGTAGTTTCGAGCGCCAGTATGAGATGTGTCACTAGAATCAATGAAAAAATATTTGAATTTTTCGGTCGATTTTCCTCAATGTTCCTTATTTGAATGAAAAGTACTATCGATGTGTAAGTCGATTGACGAAAATGTTCGCAATTTGAGGAGTCGTTGTGGCTAAATTTAGAAAATCCGAAAAATCAAGATTGAGAAAAAAACAGTTTTTCGCAGGGCTCACACAAAACCAATAAAAATTCCGGAAAAACTAAGGAGAATAGTTGAAATAAAAAAGGATTGAGCCTTCATCCTTGTGTTTCAACGGAAAAGCTCACGCTATACTGGACAATGTAGTCAACTAACTTTTAGTGTTTTCGAAGTGTTAAATCAATTGTTAAAATACTCAACATCTTCCAACGGTAGTGATTTAATCAGAAAAAATAATTGACACAAATGACAATACATTAATGAAAAGTTATTTGATCGCACGAAAATACTTGAATTTTCCCCAATTCATTACTTTGCTGTATTAATTTTTCTTTCATTTTGAATTGCGGTTAAGTGGTTCTTACTCATAGTTTTCTATTTTTAACCAAAAATTATTTTCAATTCACAATGTCCGAATTGTTTACACGATATAAATAACAGTTCAATGTTGTATGTTAGCTAATATCCTATACAATTTTTTTGTACCAAAAAAAATTTATTGCAGATATTATTTAATTAAAATATCTGAAGGAGTTTTTTACAAAATGTAAAGACCATCGTTCATAATGAATAGGAACAAGAATAGAAAAACAGATTTCATATCAACAGCTCGAAGGTCAAATTTGTTGCATGTATTAAAACATGTCAACATGTGGTGAGAATTGATCTTTTTTTCAAATTTTAAAAATTTAGTACTTAGATGTCTATCCCAAATACCTAAAGACGCATAGGGATGTACGATGACTTACATGCAGGTGGCAGAGCCTGAGTCTAGTGACTTTTGAATCATAGGGTGCAGAAGTCCTTAGCAGTTACTGCTAAATCTTCAATATTTTGTTCAAAGTCTCATTGGCTCTTAGTTCATTATTCGAGATCAATAAATAGGCCGAATGGATGGGCCTCTTTTATAAACAAATTTTTTAGAGAATCTTGTCTATACTAAATTCACTTATCCTATCCTTGTCCAATGATTTTCCTCGGTAGCTGTTTTGGACTAGCTGAGAAGGTACTCATGATCGTTATCATTCTCATTATTAAGTACCGATGAACCATCGCCCTCTATCTGAAATTTCGAAAAACCCGACCCGGTTTCGAAAAATGTAATCGGGTTGGGTTTCGAAATACTTCATACCTTTCCCGATCCTTATTATTAGTAAAGACACCGCTCATTCCCTCTTCAATTCCTGTGTTAGATTTGGAGGAGGAGGTACAAATCGGACGGTCTTACTTACTTAACCGGCATTACAACCCTTTAAGGGTCTTGGCCTTCTCCAACATGCTTCTTCAACCGGGCCTATCCGCAGCTAACGTCTCTAGTTGGATACAACCACAGTTTTTGAGCCGGCTAGAGTTGCATCATACCATGTGGATCTTGGACGCCCCGCACCTGTTTTGCTCTCCGGTCTGTTCTTGAGGATTTTTTTCGATGATCTTCCATTCGCTGTACAAGACCGAGCCAACGTAGTCGGTTTATTTTGGTAGTTCTGACTATGTCCGGCTCTCCATAAAGCTGAATGAGTACATGATTGAATCGTCTGCGCCATCGGTTCTGCCTTTGATCGAATACTGGTCCAAATATTGTCCGCAGTACTTTTCTTTCGAACGTGCGCAGCACCACGACTCCGATCCAAACGTAAATACAAGTTTGATCACAGATTTGTATATTGCGCATTTTGAATTTCGGCTTACTGACTTGGACTTTAAGATTTTCAGAAGGCCGTAATAACTCCGGTTGCCCAGAATTTCGTCCACGATGTCGCTGTTCAGCTCCGATCCAAGGCGAATTTGTTGATCATTTTGAATGTCTGTTTCGATCGTTACGCTTTGCTCCTGATGTCGATTCGAAGGCGAAATGATCACGTATCCCGTTTTTGCGTCATTCACTTTCAACCCAAGTCCGGTCTGTTTCCTCTCCAAGACCATAATAACTTCCATATTTCGTCCAAGTTTGTCCAGGTCATCTGCGAAACCTAGCAATTGGCTAGACTAGGTGAAATTAGTGCCGCTGGAGTCCCTGTCCTTGCTGCGTACAGCTGCTTCAAGGGTCGGATTAAAAAGCAGCTTCGTGAGAGGATCCCCCTGACATAGGCCTTCCTCTGTGTCGAAAATCGCTGACAGTTGGTTGCGGATCCTTACTTCGCTAACTTTCTTCTGATAACATTGCCGTATGCTACCTTGAAATCAACGAACAAATAGTGTATTTCAATTTTGCCCTCCTTGCACTTCTTCAAGATCTGTCTGACCTGTCTAAACAATCTACACGACCTACAGAGTTTTCCATGTAGGAAGGCGCTGGTAAAGAATATTTCCAAATATCTTGTAGGCAATATTCAGTAGAGCGATTTCTCGAAAATTGCCACACTCCAATTTGTCTCCTTTTTTGTATATAGGAACTTATGCATTTCTTTTGGAGGGTCTTAAGGAAACAAGTGAGTTTGTGGCGGCTCGCGCACTTCAATTCATACAACCAATCATATTGACGGAGACGCCCACCTACATCTCGCAAAAGATAGTTCCCGGTTTTTCTAATAGGACACGCAGTTTTAAGATACCCCTAGCAAACTCGACGTCTACATACAAATCACTTCTGCGTGTTTCATGGAATTAGTTAGGTGTAACTCAGTTCTATGCATAGAAGTAGGGAAAAGGAAGCACATACAGTAGGTGAATTTCATGCAAATATTTTGAATATCGGGGAAGTCCTGCAACATTTTGTAAGGCTTAAGAAATACCTTGTGTGACTGAAACAGACCAATGGATCAAAATCCAAAATACCAAGAATTGAACTTTATCGGCGAAAAGGGAGTGTGTTTGTAACGGTATAAATGCACCTACCTTCCGTTATCCTTACATATGTACAACAATAACATACGTTTCTTTAGAAAAGCACTGGGGGATACGGATTCAAAGTTTCCACTCTTTTGTGGTTGTAACTGAAGAAATCCGGTGTCAAATAGTTTAGTCAACTATGAATGGCGTCTTTGGCGAGTTCAAATGAACTTGCTCAACTATAAATTTGTGGAAGGGAATTGAATGAGAAAGTAAACATGAAAATATGGGCGACACGCCACGTTGTTAAGAATAGTTTAAAACTTCGGTACATCCGTTCGTCTAAAGCAATTAATCAAAACTTTAAGCGTTGCTTGTTTGTGTGATATTCAGAGAATGAAACCTACGAATTGGAAAACTAAAATACAAAAATGAATGATTTAAATGAATCCTGAAAATGAACCCATCAAATTCACCTACACTACATACATTGAAGTCAAAATTGTTCCTGTCTCCATCAGAATGTGCAAAATTTTATCGGCTCTAATATTTTAAACGAACCACTCAACAAAAATTAATATAAGCCTTTCGACACACGAATCAAATTTTTTATTTTCGAATTTGTGTAAAAAATAAAAATACAAAAAAAAATATTGAAATTAAACGAAAATTATGGACAGAAGTAGACGTCGTCCAACAACACGAACATCGCACACTAGTTTTATAAGCACCAACGGCAATTCTGAAAACCCCTGTACCAGTCGAACCATCGATGCCATCGATCCCAGTAACGTCAGTGAACCATCTACAACAATGGCTAAGAAACCGATCCGAACGAAGGAAAAAGAAAAAAAGGTCAAACGTGCCCCGACTAAAGAACGGTGGTTGTTAACACGAAAGACATGGAAGTATATGGCCGATGCAGGACGTAAGTTGATTCCAGATGGAGTGTCAAATCATCCGGAAAACATTCCAAAAATCGAAGAATATTTTCAAAATGTCTGTCGTAACGAACCGAAATTCTTGCATTGGAGGCGAAAGCAATCGTATCCCGGTGCGTTAACCAGCTTAAGGCGAAAACGTCGTCCGAAAGTTTTAGGAAGTCCGCCGAAAGCTAGTTCGGCTGATGAAGCCGAAGATGAACGAGATGAAAGTCACCACTTGCTTATGATGATCAGAATGCTTGAGAAGTATTTAAACATAAAGGAAGTTGACAGCAAGGAGCAGCACGTGGATAAAGGTCAGAGCATCCCTTCATCTCTTGCTTCGTTTGATAGTAAATCTTCACCAAGTTCTTCTTTCGGAACTGGTTTGGAGGCGAAGTTGTCGCAAAGGAATACTTTATCACAAACGGGTGTCAGTAAGACCATTGATACGAAAGAAATAACGGGTGTAACAACCGAACAATTACGTGGTTCAAATTACAGCTTAGCTCGATCGAATGAATTGCTCAAGCAGACTTGGTTAGCACAGACAAACACAATCTCCGAGGCTAGCACTGGGAGTTCAAAAGACTTGTTTTCAACATCACATAAATTTTCAGATACAAGAACATCAGCTGCATCAACATCTGCGCCAACACCTGCGATAACAACACATTCTACTCGAACACCTTTCGTTCAAAGATCGTCAGCCGAAATGCACAATTCCTTACTTTTAGACGTTCTACGGAACTATAGCCGGACTAGTAAAAATCCCCTTCTATCATACGATCGGATCAACGCGTCTGTGCTGAAAGACAAACGATTGTTGCGTCAAATCCATGACGAATTAAAGCAACAGCAATTGGATCGTGCACAAAAACTTCACACCTCCCGTTCAGTTGTCAATATTTTCAATGACTCGATTAGAACAATTCCATCTTCAACGTCTTTGTCATCGTCGACAAATAAAATTTTCAATTTTTGGCAACGTGAACCCAGAGACGAACTACATTCTCATATTTCATTTCCTTCCGTTCAACTTACGAGTTTTCAACCGTCCCGCACAAAGGACAGTTCGACAAGTCATATCGAAAAAGATGATCGATCAACAGCTCCACCCATATCGGCGAAAAAGTCGTCCCGCGAAAGGACCTTCCAGTCATCGGGTATTCAAACTGATCCGATTCCAATAACGTACGTCCATCAGCTGTACCAGGAATACGAAAATAAGAAAATCGAAAAGAAACGTGAGCAAGATGAAAATGAACAAGGTGGTAAACATTCCAGACGAAAAAGCAGTATTGATAACGAAGACGTCTCGCAATCCGTAAGTGACACAATAAAACGGTATTTACGGATGGCTAGGAAAAAAAATTCGAATGACAATGATGCCAATCGCTTTAAACGTGTTAATTATGACAAAAACTTACGCAACATTAAAGCGAAAGGTGAAATAACTTTACCAGGAGACGATGATGGCAACATGAAGGGTTGTCAAACCAATGACGATTGGGTGGATCATGTTATGCGTCATATAAAAATCTTGGAGAGGGAAAACCTCTTACCTGGCAGCACAGATGACAAACAACTCACACAATTCGATTACACACGACAAGGCACAAGCGCCGCAGCTCTCAAATCAAAGTCATCGTCAACATCTCCAAGTCATTCCTCTCCATCGTCTCCGTCTCCAACCGGATTATTTCATTCAAGCACACAGTTTTTATCAAATCTACTATGGCATAGCCATGGAAACAGTGAAAAATCCCAGCAAAATCCACAACAACAAATGTTAAGTGATTATAATAATTTTCCTAACACATCAACAGCACAACTGCACACTATTGCGACGACGACGATGCAAAAATCTAAGTCATCATCCAATGTTGGGCAGGTGTTCTCAAAGAAAATATGGAAGTCCAGATCAAAGAGTCAAACACGCACAGCTTCGCCAACTGAATCCGACGGTAGTGGATCAAATATTAAGCCGAATTGGATGCCACAGGTAAAAATCAGTTGACATGAATTCTTTTTCATAAAATTTGCTACTTTTCGTCTTTTTTGTTGTTAGACTAACCCGAATTTCTTTCCAATTTTTCGATAGCTTAATTTCTCCATGCACTAGCACTATGTTCACAAATATGCTCCTTTTCTTCTTGTGCACGTGTTGATCATTTTTCCGAGATCCACAAAAACATAGGGATGCGTACAATCTTTTCCCTACTCACTGTTAAGGGTTCTCCCACTTAAATCCCCTCTGAGGGGATATTTCCATTTAACTCTTTACTTTTCGAGATTCTTTTATCTTCCCTTTATTGTTGCGGTGGAATTGATAGCGGATGTGTTTTCAACATTCACAACCACAACATTTTCTTCCCAGTGTTAGAGTCGAGTTCGACATAAATCCACGCGTGTAGTGAGACGCCGGATTCTGTAAAAGTGTACGAATTTCATTGCTTCAAATTTTATGAAATTCTTCATGAAATTTTATATGCTTTGACACGAACCGACGCCTCACGAAAACCGTGTATACTTAAATAGAGTTCCGTTCTTAAGTGCAATAATATTTGAAGCGCTGGTGGTGTGCTCAGAATATTCTAGCACTGTGTGCCAAGGCTAAATTTCATTTGCTGTGAAAATCAATTACATTTTAGAAGATCCACTCTAAGGGATAACCAGTGCGGTTCGGCTTACCAGGCCGTCCCACTGTATTCATTATTGGTAAAAACGGTCATAGGCAGCCTCGGACGAGTGTTGGTCACGGGGTACGACCAATGCGGGACTCGGACGGTACCCCATCGTTGACGATCAGGCAATGTAAAAAGGTTGATGGTTTGTTTATTGGAAGTCTAAACGTTAATGGGGGTTTTAGGGGT